>BKCP01009403.1:3183069-3228376 GCA_008636005.1 Striga asiatica | reverse complement strand
GAGTAACCTCAAGTCGTTGAAGTTACAACCGGGAACCGATTCCCTCATCCATCATCAATAGTGAAGGAGTTCAAGACATTCGGTAAATATTTTTACTAGTATTTACTTTATAGTAACAAATCAAAATTTGTATATGATGCATGTTTTAAAGATGACGATCAGTTAATTCGCAATTAGTATGTACGGGTGTTGTATTTATACGTTAAATACTTACTTTAAAAATTTTAAATTCCGCTGCGTACAGCCCGTACGGTACTATCGAACCCAACATATTAATGGGCCACCAACATTATATTATTGCACTCCCTTTTCCTAGCCTTAATTACATTTAAGACTCCAATAATAATTACTCAATTTACCTCCCCACGTTTAAGATATAATGTCCATTAATAAATTCGATTACTGACAATCAAGAATTAATTAATTTATTATTATTTCACCGAAGCTAGCGCTCGTTCATCACATTCTTATTATGCTGGAACTTAATCCACCTGCAGGGTTTAGCATGACAATCCTTCATGAGCTCACTCCGGGGACATCATAAAAATAACGCACATGGTGACCGTAAATATCCTAACAGCACATCCCATATATAATAATATTACCCAAAACAGTAGGAATATTAATCCAGCGAACTGAACCTCACCCATGTGAATCAAAGTAATGTATATTATATATATCTACCTGTTTAATATCTTACGAGTTAAGAGAACACAGTAATTAACCGACTCCTAGTTCATTTACGACGATCAGTATAAAATAAACTTCTCCTCTCTGGGATCCTGTTCAAGACATAAATGTACTAGTGCAACTAATCAGTCAAGGCAAACTGTACAGTTGACACTACAACCGTTCGGATGGGGTGTTCATGTCCATCTAGGTTGTGAACAACTATTCTTGTTCGCAAGTAACTGGTAGAATGATCTTTGGTTCGCCTGATGACAACCCACTCTATTTAAGTGCAGAACAACAGAACGTAGAATTTTTTTACTCTAACACGATTCTCATTCATAAAGGGAAAATGTGTAATAACATGCAAAGCCAAGCTTTCAGTATATAACACTAACACAAACGTCCTCTCGTCGAGGAGAATGAGGGGGCTAACAAGCGCCAGCGTCTCGAGGAGACTGCCGTTGTCACGCGTCCCTCCACCGTCTCCCTAACCAAGCTCGATGGTACAGGGATATCGTCCTTTCATAGGGACGTTCTTCCCGATGTCGACCTTCCCACCGACCATCCCGATTGGTGACTGTATCGCCCGATGGCTGGCCCAGATAACCTTTATAACTTTGTGATTATCTTCTTTATCTTACTTCTTTTGGTTGTTTATGCTCTAACTCTTTCCTTTATGTGCCCCTATAGGGAATAGTGGAACTAGCTCCGATAATCGAGCAAGCTTTTTCCAGCTCGAGCCGTTCCATCCCTGCTATCGAGCAAGGATCTTTCCTCCTCCGTAACCGGGTGGACGAGCTCGTTATCTGGGGCTACGAGCTTCGCGAGAAAATAAAGGAAGCAACAGCCCATGCTAGGGTCCTCACCTCCGAGAAAGAAACGCTCGAGGGGGCCTTAAAGTCCTTTGAGCTTGCTCGAAGTCGAGCGGGCTGAGAAGAAGGCTCCTGAAGTGGCGCTCGAGGAAGAAAAGGCCGCTCGGGGGCGTGAGAAGGCTGATTTCGAGCAGAGGGCCAAGCATCTAGTCGATGAGGCTGCTCTTCGAGCATGGAGGATGGTTTGGCATACCACTGCTAGTCAACGCCACCACGAGAAGTATCGTACTCAAGTGGTGGTTGCTTTCAAGCAGTCGCCACAATATCTTAAAGATGTGCAGGAATATGGCACTTGCTGCTTTGAATCCATTATGCAGCAAGCGGGTGCCCAGATAGCCGAAGATGATTTCAAAGAGTTTAATATGGATGGTATCTGGGACGCCATGCCCAAGGCCTCTGCCGGTTATCAAAACGCTCTTGACCTGCCTCTCGATCATGATTGGTGGTCGAGCCTCCTTGAGCGCGTTGTGAATCATGGCGATATGCTGAAGCGGAACTTCAAGCTTCTCGACGGTTATACTCCACTCACTTCCATGAAGCGGGGGATGGCCGAGTCCATCCGTCAAATCACGCTGTCCGATGGAACCGAATCATAATAAATTATATACCATGAAACACATGCCCACTTTCAAAGGAGTGGTCGATACATGCGACCATCCAGCCTCTCGGCCTTAGTCATGATGGATTTTGTTTTCGAACACATGCCCACCCTCAAAGGAGTGTTCCAGAAACAAGTGACCACCCAGCCCGAGGGCCTTAATCATGTGGATTTTTTTCTTCGACCACTTGCCCACCCCCGAAGGAATGTTCCAGAAACAAGTGACCACCCAGCCTTTCGGCCTTAATCATGGTGGATTTTTTTTCTTGAAATGGCCAATCGTCGTGTTACACCACATATGTGAAATAAAATAAAACAACAATTAGACAAGGTATGAAGGCTTGCAAATGAGATTTCATTAATGAAAAATTGGGAATTTGATTACATCACATGCGGAAAAGTTTCTGGTGAACAAAAAGAAAGAAAAAATTTAAACATAGTATTTCCTCAAGTTAGCCATGTTCCATGACCTGGAGAGTGGTCTTCCTTCAACGTTTTTGAGGGAGTATGCTCCTCCCGCATGGACTTTCTCGACCAAGTATGGTCCTTCCCAATTTGGCTCCAGCTTTCCCACATGCTTCAGCACGTCGACCCTTTTCCAGACCAGGTCACCCACTTGGAATCTTCTGATCTTCACCTTTCTATCATGTTCTGCTCGCATTCTCTATTTTTATGCCTCGACCCTGATCGAGGCACGTTCTCGAAGTTCTTCGATTGTGTCGAGGGCCGCCATCATCAGGTTCTCATTCTGCTCAGGATCATATGTGCTCGATCTTTGGGACTGGACTTCAATCTCAACCGGAAGTAATGCCTCCATGCCATAGACCAGACTGAATGGTGTTTATCCTGTTGTCGACCTTGGCGTTGTTCGGTATGCCCAAAGTACGGAAGTGAGCTCATCGACGCATGCGCCCAACGCCTTCACCAATCTGGTTTTTAGGCCGTTCAGTATGATCCTGTTGGTCACCTCGACTTGTCCATTGCCTTACGGATGAGCGACCGATACGAAGTGTTGCTCGATCTTCATGTCCTCACACCATGCTCGAATCCGTTTGCCATTGAATTGTGTTCCATTGTCAGACACCAACACCTTTATGACACCAAACCTGCAGCAAATATTGTTATATAAAAATTGTATGACTTTCTCCTCTGTGATCTTGGCCAATGGTTCGGCCTCCACCCACTTTGTAAACTAGTCCACTGCCACGATCAAAAATTTTTTTTGTCGTGTTCCTTGCGGCATCGGCCCCACCAGATCGACCCCCCACTGCGCAAATGGGATAGGGCGCTCATTGTAGTCATCGTCTCAGCCGGTTGGTGGATAAGTGGACCGTGCTTTTGGCATTGCAAGCATTTCCTCACCATCACCTTTGCGTCCTCCTTCATGGTCGGCCAAAAATATCTTGCCCTCAAAATTTTTGCCACCAAGGAGCCCGCCTTGCTGTGATCACTGCAACACCCTTCGTGCTTCTCCCTTAGCACATATCGACCTTCCTCTCGCGTAACACATCTCTAGTGGCTTCCAGCATACGACCGCTTGTACAACACTCCTCCCTGTTCGAAAAACCTCTTCATCACCTTTACCCCTCCTTCTTTCAACTCCTTCATTATCGAGGCTCTCCAATCATCGACCTCCTCTATCTTGATCACCTCCCCTTCGACCGCACTTTTCTCTATGTGCAGCAAAGTTACATTCCTGCTTTTGCAATCGACCAGACTCTGTGCTATTTTAGATAACAGATCTGCTCGACCATTCTCCCCTCGAGGTAACTGCATCAGCTCGAATGAGTTAAACTCCTCACGCAGCCTCTTCATCTCCTCCACATACTTCTACATCCTCTCCTCCTTTATCTCAAAGTCCTCCTGGAATTGGCCCACCACCAGTTGAGAATCAGAATACACTTGAATCCTTCGAGCTCCTCTCGCTATGGCCAATTGCATTCCCTTAATAACTGCTTCGTACTCCGCCTCATTGTTCGACACTCGATATCCTACCTTGACTGCAAATTCCAGACTATCTCCCTTGGGCAAGATTAACATAATGCCCAAACCTCCCCTAACCTTTGAGACCGAGCCATCTACAAACATCTGCCATACTCCATCCATCTCTTCCTCGGCCTTTGTGCCCTCCTGGATGAAATCGACCAGCGCTTGTGCCTTGATCGCCCTTCTAGGTTCATATGCTATCGTATACTCGCTCCGCTCGACCGCCCATTTTACTACTCGACCCGATACAGAGGGTCGACCTAAAGTTTCTCCCAGAGGCATGTTCGTCCTCACTTTCACCTTATGGCCCAAAAAATAAGGCCGCAACTTCCTCACCGTGACCACCACCGCTAAGGCACATTTCTCCATCTCTGAATATCTCCTCTCCGCACCTTGCATCACCCTACTCACAAATAGATAAGAAATTGTACCGCTCCCTCTTCTCGCAACAACAGTGAACTCACCACTGTTTCACCGATCGATACATATAACACAAGATCCTCCCCATGAACCGACTTGGCCAACAAAGGTAGGTTGGCTAACACCTTCTGCAACTCCTCGAATGATTTCTGAGCCTCCTCCGTCCACTGGAATTTCGAGCTCTTCCTTAACGTTCGAAACAATGGGCCACTCTTCTCCGCCACCTTCGAGATGAAACGACTCAGGCTCGCAATTCGACCAGTCAGGATCTGCACCTCCTTCACTTTTGTGGGCGGTTTCATCTCGACCACCGCTCGAACCTTCTCCGGATTCCCTCGATCCTCTCTTCGTCATGATATATCCCAGGAATTATCTCGACTTTACACCAAAAGAACACTTAGAAGGATTCAGCTTCATACCATACCTCCGCAAAGTTAAGAACGTTTCCTTCAAGTCATTCACATGATCAGCCTCTTCCTTGCTCTTCACCAACATATCATTGACATAAACCTCCATGTTCCTCCCTAGTTGCTCCTTGAAAATTTTGTCGAACAACCTTTGATACGTTGCTCCTGAATTCTTCAAGCCGAAGGGCATCACCACATAACAATAAGTGCCCCTGCTCGTCACGAAACTCACCCTCTTCTTATCCTCCCGCGCCAAAAGAATCTGATGATATCCCTGGGATGCATCCATCAGACTAAGCAACTCATATCCTGCAGTGGAATCGACCAACTGGTCGAGTAGTAATCCCACCTCCTCTCTCTTCCTCTTTGTCGCTCGAACATGCCGTTTCCTCGCATTGTTCGAGTCCCAATCAGTTGGTCCTCCCGAAATCATATAGATCGTTCCCCTCTTCACAAGGCCTTGATCCTCATGATCTCCTCGTTCTCTACTCCCCTTTCTCCACTTGCCTCCGTCACCTCTTCGATCATCACGCCCTTCTCGAGATCCATTGTCCTCATCATCATCCCGATCACTCATTTCCACTGAATCTTCTTGACACCTCCTCTTCTCCTTCCCCTTCTCCCTATCTTGGTACACAAACTCCTTGAGGTGTCCCGCTCTAATAAGGCGCTCTATCTCGTCTTTAAGGTGTCTACATTTCTCCGTCACATGCCCATAATCCTTGTGGAAATGGAAGTACCTCCCAGACTTTGGTTGTGTTGGCCCTACTCTCCTCGACCTAGGCCAAGTCACCTCCTTGCCACTGATGTTCTTCTCGATGGCCACCAACACTTCTCCCATTTTTGCGTTCAACGGTGTAAAATTATGGAATCACTTTCTGGCTATGACAGGTCGATCCCTCCATCTATCTTCACGCCCTAGACCAAGTCTGCCATGCTCTTCTCTCCTGGGCGACCTCCCTCTCGCGGATATCCTCCTGGGCGAGTTCGCTCTCCCCTTCTTGGACTCTGGCCGAGCTAACTCCTCCAACTTAGCAAACTCCGCCTCCGTCTCCTCCAAATTAATGTACTTCTTGCACCTCTTCAGCACCTCATCATAAGTACGAGCAGGGGTTTTGGCCAGAGATGTTCGACAAGGCCCTACTCGTAAACTCCTTATCAACCCCTCTGCCTTCACCTCATTTGAAGCCAAATGAATCTCCAAATAGGTTTGATTATATCGAGCAACATACTTGCGCAATGACTCCTTCTCTCTTTGCCTCATCGCCATCAAAGTCAAATACGTCTTTTCCTAGGCTACAACACTCGCATATTGGGTTATCAGTTTCTCCGCAAAGTCCTCGAAATCTGTGATCGATCCATGAGGGAGCAGCTGGAACCAGTCGAGCGCACCTCTTCTCAAGCTCGACAAAAATGCCCTGCAACTAACAGAATCAGAATAACCATGTAACACATCCATATTCTCAAACGCCCTTACATGCCTCAACGGGTCAGAAGTCCCATCGAACACCAAACTCATGTTCCTAAAATTCGCGGGCAATGGGGCAGCCAATATCTCTCTCGAGAATGGGTGTCCTCGAGCAAGCCTCTCCGGTCGACCATCCATCTTGGCCTGCATTTGTCTCACCTGCTCCGCGAGTCTCTCCATCTCTCGATCTCGCGGAGCTCTATCTTCTCCATAGCTGGACACATCCTCCTCCACCATCATCGGCCCAATAGCCACTCGAGAGATGCTCTGCGTGACCTGCTAGGTTCACCATCATCTGTTGCATCTCCTGTCTGGTCATCACCACCTGCTAGCCGGGGCGCTGCTCCTCCACTCGCGGTGGTGCTACTCCCTGCACCGTCGCTCTTTGTTGCTTCACCACGGCCAGATCTGGCTGTAATGGCGTTGGGATCGTTGTTCCCTGAGTCGCACGGGCCTCCTGAGCTCGGCTTGAGCCCACTTCTGCTTCTAGATGCACCAGCGCGACCCCCACACCTTGAGGAACAGACGTTGGAGTCGCCGGTGTATCCAAGGGTCTAGAGAAGCCCGGAGGAGGGCCTTCTCTAAACGGACTTGTCGTCGTCCACGCCTCATCAAACGATGCTTGCAAATTCATTCTAGGAATTCCGTCCGCCATAGCTACCAAGCTCCAAGAATCTCAGCACACCACTTTTCGAAAGAAAGCCCCACAGATGGCGCCAAATGGTAACGAAAAACACTCTGACCGGCTTGAAATCGGCTCGTCTCCTTCTCCTCGCCGGTAGAACGCCACGTACCTACAAAGAACTCTCACACCGGGGGGTTTTTCCAGTGAAGAGCCTCTGAGGCTTAAGTCAGTATATGTTTCACTCAATTCTCAAGAGTAAAAAATGGATAAAATCGTCCCTAACAAAAGAAGCTCACTCCTATATATATAGGAGTGAGGTACCTGCCCTAAGAGCTGCTCGAATTTGGTGAGCTGTCTGCCCAATGCTGCCCGGATCTGCCCGTCCGTACGCACACAGTATGTGTGTGTCAGAGGTAGTTATCGCCACTATCGCTCTGCACCAATGCACTCTTGCCACGTGCCCCTCTGAGCAGAGGGTAATTATTCCCTTGAATATTCCTTAGGAATTCTTGAGAAAGGCCACGCGCTTCCTCGCGTCTACATCACGCTCTCGATTGCTCTTCATTCGTTAGGTGGTCGATCAGATAAGCTCTCCTTTAGTGGGTCGATCTTCGACTAGGTCTACTCCGATGTTTGACCACTTCCTTTTGGTCTGCTATTGCTCAACCGACGTGGCATTTCCCGTATTTGGCTTGTACGACCGACCTAATGAACCGGTATATTCTTTAGGTATATAATATCCCATATCAGAATTATTTAATTGACATTATATCTTAAACGAGGAGAGGTAAATCGAGTAATTATTATTAGAGTCTCAAATGTAATTTGGGCTAGGAAAAGGGAGTGCAATAATATAATTGTAAAGCCCCGTTTTTTTTAAAGAATTTACCGAGTTTGTTCATAAAAATCAGAGTTAATTTTTCGCAAAATCCCAATTAAAACTTTAATTATTAATGGGCGCTACTTAACTACCGAGAACAATTAAAACAAATACGAACAAATAGGTAGAACCTACACATGCATAAACTAACAGATATAAAAATCAAACCAACTAATTCATAAGTCACCAAAACCAACTAGATAGTTCAACATGGTTCAACGATTCATCCAACATGTTCCTAAAATCAAAGCGGAAGCATAATCATCCAAAATAAAAATAAGTGGTTCAACGAAATAATAAAAGCGGGAAGCAAATACACATTAATCCAACGACTACCACTCGATCGTCTCTCTGCCGCCGCCAACCATGCTTAACCTAAAAACAGGAAGAGGAACAAGAGGACAAAAAAATAATGGGGGTGAGTACAACCATCATACTCACCATTACCGCACAGTATATCTCGCATAAAGATTCATAACTATAAATAATGTATGCATAGAATCCAGATCTAACTCCCTATTAGGCCCTATCGCAAACCTCCTATGTACATACAACAAACCTCCCGACCAAACATCGGCAAGGATGTAACCGCAAACATTCCCACCCCGGATGTAACGGGCATAGGATCTTATCCAGGAGACAGTGGAACTGTTTTTCCCCTTCCGGATACAACGACATGGGACGTCCCTCCCGGATGCAACGGGCAGGCGACTTCTCACTGATTATGCATTCGTCAAAGACACTATCGACGGGACACTTAGACTAGGGTTCTCACGCATACAAAAGCTATCGAGACAAACATTTATACGAAATAACAAGTGCAATAAATATAGACTCAACATAAATGAACCCACCTGGTAGCGGCGATAAAATTCACAAAATACGATTCGAACGGTAGGATTAAGGTCAACACCTCGGGACACCTACACGAAATCAAGATAACTCTCAATTACTACTAGTCCAACGAACACACAAACTTAGTCGAATCCGTCGACTAAGTGCCTCGTGGAAGGTTCTCGTGGAATTATGGAACAGTCGACTCGACTTAAACCAAATATGGAAAAAATGCACATAATTGACGACTCACAATATACTCAGCCACTTAACTCCAAATTTACACCACTTATATAACATGTAAAGAGATTCTTATATATTAAAAATCATGTTCAAATTCAAGAGTTAACATGTTCAACAATTAAATCGACCAAGTTGGCAATTAATCCTCATTTTCTAGATGACCCAGTAAATGAACGAATTATGATATGAAATTTGGACACATAATAAACATTGTTGTGACCATCAACTTTACCAAGTCTCAGCCTTACCACCTAAACATGCGATTTTATAAAATTGATACAAGTTTTCAGCAAAAACAAGTATGCATTTAAAAGGCTAATCAAATGAATGAATTATGACCTAATATTTTTATGAAGGTAATTACAGCATGCTGGGAGTGTCATATAAAAATTTCATGCATAAACAGTAATCATGTGAATTATGAAAGTTATTCTCAGGTTCAGCAAAATGAATCCAATAATTACTGGGATTTTTACAGCATCAAATACCACATCAAATAAGAATACTGGCCGAGTTTCATGAATTAATATCAAGAATTCGATTTTTCATGGATTTTACAACATTCAGCAGATTTGAAAAATTAATTATTTACCCAGACAAATGACCTCCGAAAATTGTGAAAATTGTACACAAGGTATAAACGCATCAGGGGAGAAACATATCCAAATTTCATGATTTTTGGGCAACAACACAAGTTATCACGTATTTTACAAGTTGCAGCAGACACATCAACTTTAAAAATTCATAACTTGAAAAATATAATTCTAAATTGAACAAAGTAAAAACCACTGTGATCAGGACACAAAGATGTTACATATTCCAAGATATTTCCACGAGATAGTCTCAGATCATAAGAATTTTGAATTGATCCTTATAGATCCAAAACACTACACTACATAAAATATTAATATGTATAACAATGATTCGAACAATTCATGTTTAATCATGCCTTGATATAATACCAGCAATGTAACACATAAACTCATGGGATTTATGGAGTTTAGTAAAAGAAATTTACCAAACACCAAATGAGAGAAAAATGAACGCGGCTCGGTTCTACGGAAAAGCTCGTTGACGATCGAGTCATAAGGGAGGGGAAATCGTCCGCGTGTTTGACGTTCGAAGGCAGCTCGCATGAGGGATGGGCGACCAGAGGTGGCGGAGGGCTGGTCGGCAAGCGGGACGGTGGTCGGAAGTTGTCAGCGTGATGAGGAAGACGGACGCGGCGGCTCGCGGTGGCGGCTGTTCTGCGCGCGCAGGGACGAGGCGGGCAACGGCTTCCAGCGTTCGTGTGGTGTTGAGGGGCTTCTGGAGAGATGTCGAGAGAAAGAGAGAGGGAGATGCTGAGGCTGAAGGTGAGAGGTGAGGGAGAGAGAGAGAGATGGGGAGAAATGAGGGGAGTGAGATGAGAGATATTCCCTTTTTAATGACATCAATTTGTAACTTCCAAATCTTGGTCAAGGGAGAAGATTATGGGCTGAAAATATGGGACAAGGAATGCATTTGAATTCAAAATTCAAAGTTAAAGAGGCCATGCATGCATGAGAGAGAGGGGCGACGGGGCTGGGTCGGGCCGGGAACGCGAGCGGGCTGGGCTACGGGTGTGGGTCGGGCTTGGATAAATGAGCGGTTCGATGGCCCGGTTCGAGAGTGCTCGTTCGGTTCAAAGTCCCAGTTATTAACGATTTTTCGGTTCGACCGAAAATAAAATAAAAATGGCTAGCATAAAATGGCTCGATTTTTAATTTAACACAATTAACAATTAAGAGCATTTAATCAAAATAAAATTATTGAGCTCGAATGAAATTATTAAGGAGCTATATTCCTCCTAAGGGTCCCTACTGTAGCTATATATATACATCATTAAGTTCATGAGAAGAGATCAATCTTCTCATAATTTCGAGAAAACGCCGCCCCACATACTCTCTCTCTCAGTTCTCATTCGAGCTTTATCTTTTTCTTGTTGCTCCACTGGTATAAGTTAAAGAGGAGTGTATGAGTAATACAGTAGAAGATCTATAGGTAATCGAGACCCGGTGATCATCTACAAGCAATCGACGATCCACGACCCGAAGGCCCGAGGACCGCCGACCAGCCCCGCCGTCAACCGCCGTGAAGCTATCGCCAACCGCCGCGATCAACCCGGCAGCTAGCGACACGACTGGCGAGGACCCGATCGACGCGACCCGGCAGATCTGACACGACCGGCGAGGACCCGATTCGACGCGATCCGGCATATTCGACACGAACTGGACGCGCGACCAACCCCACACGACTCGATCCCGATTCACTCGAGCCTGAGACTTCTGTTCGTGTGATCTAGTTCGGTTCGTGTGCTGTGTACGGCCATCCGGAAGATCAGCCATATCGCCATAAATTTTAAGCCGTAAGTTCTCTATGTCAAACCTTTAGATCCGCTGCGCATAGGTTTTCTTTTGCTATTTAATTCGTGATTTGTACATAACGAAATCCCCACAGATCCCCACAAGTGGTATTAGAGCACATGGTTAATTCGTTTTTATAACTTTATTTGACAAGATGTGTTGAAACGCAGCCATATATTGGATTATATTTGCATAACTCGATTTTGCAGAAAAATAGTTAATCCACTATTATGGCCGACTCTGTGTTTGATAAATGTTGTTGAATGTGATGTATGGTTTTAAATTTGTTTTTAAAGCCTCAGACATGTCGAGGAATTTATGGATGAATGTTTTTAATAATTATTCGTTCGGGGGTTGACCGGATAGATTTAATTATTTGTTTAGAAAACATGTACATCCATTTGTTAGATCTAGGATCGAATTATGTAATTTTGTAATTTATATTTTTCGTGTTGTGATCATGTGTTGATGACCGGAAGATCGCAAGAGATCAACGAACCTCAAAAATACCAACCGGACCCGGGCCCGAGGGGCTGCCGGCGACCAGCCCATAGTGACGGCTGCGAATAGCGACGCCGGGAGGAGTCGGCTGGCGGCGCGCGATTTAATAAAAAAAAAAAAGAAATTGACCGTCGGATTTTTCACTAGCGAACCAGCGGCGATCGGCGGCGGCTGGTGGGAGCTGGGTGTTTTTTACTTGGTGGACAAGCAGTACAATATCAACCAGGATTCTACTGCTAAAGGATTTCCAGTTGAACAAGGAAAGAACTGTCACAATTTCCTTGTTTAAGGAGACTCAATATTTAATGGCCATAATAGTGAATTTATTTATTTATTTAAATTTATTATGCCATTAATTATTATTTATGCATGTTAATTGTTTATGTTCCTGCATGGGATTAATTTAGTATTGCATAAATAATTATGCATGTTAATTAATTATGTAATGCATAAGATTAATTTAAAATTGTATCAATAAATTATGCATGTAATTAATTAGTGCACTAGCATAGATTAATTTAGAATTACATAGATTATTGTACATGATAATTAATTGTTGCATTGACATAGGTTAATTTAGAATTGCATGAATTATATGCATGTTAATTAATTATTGCATTAACATAGATTAATTTAGAATTGCATAAATAGTTAAAAATTCTCATAAAAATAATACTAAGTTTGAGAAGGGATTTTAAACTAAAGTTAATTGTAAAATTCCTAAGGCCTCCATTTCTAGTTTGTCGGTAAATCAATTAAGCTGCGGTAATGGGCTCCCCCTCGTGAGACATAGCTAAAATTAATTGTAGGTAATTACCAGGACAAATTTCTAATTAGACGGTTAGAGGAACTCGTATGAGAGCGTACGGGCTTCCTTTCAGATGACGTATAATCAAATTTGACGACCTTAGGTCCGAGAAATGGGATTCACTTAGAATGCATTTAAATTTATTAACCCCCTCGGGGTCCCTGAATTCTATTGCCTGACCAAATAGAGACCGACTATTGATTTCGTTCGTCATGACTTTCGTTTTGACTTATGAAAATTAAATGGGTTCTTGAAAAGGCCCTTCTCTGGCGAATGTTGAGTTTTGTAGGGTTACCGTCGTATCATGCATTACTCACGGTGTTTTGAGATGTCGGTGAATTTAAGTTAATATTGTTTTGAGGATATCAATATTAGCAGTTAAATTCAAATGTGTTTAATCAATAAAATTATTTGCATGATTCTCAGGATATTCATCATGTCGTTCAATCCGTTATCTGTCAATTCTAACGGAAAACAACTTGCTAATCCCAAACCATTTGATTGTATGAGGAACTTAGACATTTTCATGTCGATCACCATGGCTAAGGGCACTCCGTAACGAAACATGTCTAGAAGCTAGTGGAGCAGTTCACTCGCATGGAGCCTGAGGGTGCACGCTTTGAAGAGTGCATCAAGGCAGACATAATGTTCTTTTCACTGCATAAGGACCTTTGTATGTTATGCCGCAGTTACAGCAATGTTCTTCGGAATATGCCGGTGGCTGAGCATATTGGGAAACTTGAGGCGGCTGAGAAGATTATCCATGAGGAGCAAGAGATGATTCTACAGAACGAGAGATGGACCCGTAGTGATAAAGAGGAAAAGGACTTTGTTCAGGAAGCAGTTGAGTCGAGCTTTATCAGTTCTCATTTGAGCTTTATCTTCTTCTTGTTGCTCCACTGGTACAAGTTGAAGAGGGGTGTATTGAATAATATAGTAGAAGATCCATAGGTAATCGAGACCCGGTGATCATCTACAAGAAATCGACGATCCACAACCCGAAGGCCCGAGGACCGCCGACCAGCCCCGCCGTCAACCACCGTGAAGAAGTCGCCGACCGTCGCGATCAACCCGACAGCTAGCGACACGACTGGCGAGGACCCGATCGACGCGACCCGGCAGATCCGACAAGACTTGGACGCGCGACCAACTCCACACGACCCGATCCCGATTCACGCGAGCCTGAGACTTCTATTCGTGTGATCCAGTTTCGTTAGTGTGCTGTGTACGGCCATCTAGAAGATCAGCCAGATCGCCATAAATTTTAAGCCGTAAGTTCTCTACGTCAAACCTTTAGATCCGCTGTGCATAGGTTTAGTTTGCTATTGAATTCGTGATTCGTACATAACGAGATCCTCACAAATCCCAACAGGAGCCCTGTGAGTGAGTATCGTCGACCCCTTGAGGTCAGCTTAGCCTTAAGAATGAAGATAATTACGAGCTCTTTAGCCAAGAACCTTATTATTGGCATTGGCGGCAAGACATTAGATGTAATATCCCATTCAGTAATTAATAAAAGTAATTATTCTAAGTATGAACTAATTACTTTTATTAATAATGCTCGTTCCTAGTTCCGAGCCAGTTATTAAGTTATTCAGTTAAAAATTCGACTTTAAGTCGAAATATTCTCGGTTAAATATCATTCAGTAATCGAGCCAGTTCAATAATTAATTAATTTCGGTCTATTTATTTTTATAAATGGATTTATAAGACGGGATTAATTAATATAAGATGACGAATAATCGAAATTGAGTATATTTTGATTAATCGTTTAAGATAAGTAGTGAACTGAACCCAAGTATGTTCGGTCATGAATTGAGTCTTAATTGAGTAATAGCCGAGCCTTAGTATTAAATACATAGAATTTTTCTAAGTGTTCAAGTCATCAAGATAAGATCATAGTATCGAGCCTTAGCACAATTTGAGACAAGTTAAATCTCAAAGGAAGGTTAAGTATCCATGAACATTTAAGTTATAAATGTTCAAAGAAGTGAGAAAATTTATTTAGACATTATAGTCTATTTAAATTATTTTAAGAGAAACCGAAATTTTTAGAATTTTCGGTTTTACGGTAATCGTTCAGTTTAAGTCCGAATGTGGTTCCATAAATGTAGAATATTTCAAGATAATTATATTAGATCCTAAGAAGCAATATGTTCATTAAATTGAAGAAAAAAAAAATTGTGAGTAAAGAATTTAAATTTTAGAATTTTCAGTTTTACGGTAAACGTTCGTTTTAAGTCCGAATTGAGTTCCGTAAATTGTATTATTCTCGGTTTATTAGCATGATACAAGACCATATATGAGCATTACTTTTCAGTAAAAGAGTTTTAAAAGTCAGCCATTTTGAAAGAAAATGCATAAGTAATAAAAAAAGATGATTTTTATTATTTTTATTATTTTGTTCCAAAGATTTTTATATGATGAATGGTGACATTTTTTCAATAATATATGGAATCAATTACATCACATTAAGCACGAAATTTTGGTCATCAATTGGTGAGAATGAGATGAGAAAATCACAACAAAGTTTTGCTAAGTCTTTAAGTTAGCATTTTTTTCAACAATTGGTGAAAATTTTATTAAAATTGGTGGAATAAGTTTTATCTACCAAAAAGCTCATTAATGGCTGTAAATAGAGGCCATTTTTTATGATTAATTATGTTTTGATAAGAATACAAGTTAATCATAAAATAGTTTATAATTAATTAAGTTTATAAGTTTAAATTGTTTATTTTGTTCATTTCTTCACTCCATTATGATGTCTTGCCAATTTGTGCCTATAAATAGAGGCCTAAAAATCAGAGTTCTTACACTAAAGTTAAGTACCAAAAGTTATATAAGAGTGTAAGAGAGAATAAGTAGTAGAAACTTTGGAAAAGTGAAGAATTTGAAGTAAAGAATCAAGTTTTACTCTAGCAAGAAGAAGGTAATTTACTTATCTTAAAAGTTACATGCTTAAGTTCATGTTTTGATAATGAGTTTACATGTTTAGTAGATTATATTAAGTGTTTAATAATGTTTTTATATGACTTAGATATTAAAGTTTTATATGAATATAAGCATGCTAGAAAATAAGTTATTTCCAGCTCATATATATGTCATATGTGTTCAGTTATGATGATATTTTTACCTAGCTATGAAAAATCTAGAAATCTATGCTTCCTATGGTTATTTCTTGTGTAAAATAGGAGTACACAGGATCAAGAATTAAGTCATTTAGTTTAGTATAACTTAAGATATGAATTTCTAATGTTTATCATGCAAGCTGAATTTTATGTACTTGTTTCCAGCAGCAACTTTAAACTTGAATAAGTCGAGATATATGCATGATAAAATTATGAAATTTTTATGACATGTCTAAATATGAGTTAAGAATATGACTGTTAAATTTCAGGATTTGAAGATGAGAAATGAATGAGTTATGATAATTACAAGGCATATATGTAAAGATGAGTATATATGCAAGAATATTCATGATATGATCAAGTTATTAAAGTGAGATTATTATGATCAATTCTCATATAAGTGATGAGCAATTTGGCAAAGTTTTAGTTTAATATGTTGAGTATATAATCTTATAAATATTGTATTAAGTATGACATATTAATATCATGATTAAATGTTATGATTAAAAGTTGAAGTAGGACTTGAGTTTAAGTTAATTAAGTGAAAATTTAATATAAGCTAATATTTAAAATTTGGGATATATGATGTATGATGAATTAAGTATTTAATTGAGTAAAAGTTTAAGAAAAAGTTAAGATGTTTGATGACTTAATATTTATTTGAGACATATTAAGCTTATTGAATTTTAAGATTGGGATAAATAAGAGTTAACTCTTATTGAGTATACGAGCATAGTACTTAGTATATTTGTTTATATTTTTATGTAGCTTGCAGATATAGCTACCCAAGAGCAACACTTACATTTTTCAAAAGTTTTCAAAAGAAGAAAGGTGGGGACCCAGACTGGGTATTACATTGAGTATAATATTGATATCATGTTCGAGGTATGTATACAGTTTAAGTTTATACGCTTGGGATGAGGAGGCATTCAATTGTCTCAAAGTATATCCTAAGTTCTGATGGAGGCCGCTTGAGTTGCCTTGAGAAATATCCATCAGATTGTGCACAAGTATCCGATTAGATATCGGCCAGATTCAGTTTAAGTTACTAGAACAGATTTCCAATCCATATATATACCAAAGATCATGATATTGTATTATTATTGCTGTTTACTTTAGTATGGGTGATTTCGGGGTACAAGAGGATCAGTACTCACCCCCATTGTGTTTTTCAGGTAACAGGGTCGGGCCGGAGGTGTGAGCTCGAGATGTGGTGGTGGTGGTCGTGCACTTATTTCAAGTGGACATTTATTAAGTATTTGATATGTCTGTATAATAAACCACGTTTTTAAGTATTTCTGCTATGCACATTAAGTATTGAACTTGCATTTTTAATAAATTTCAGATTTCAAGTTTATACCATTTCGAGAAGTAAGAATATGGTACAGTTAAATGCAAGTTTAAAGGAAATTTGTTTTCTTTATGTCTAGAGAAGTATTAGACAGAAAGTTTAAAGATAAACGGATTTTCAAGAAGATGAGTTTGAGTAGCATCTCGAGTTAGTCGCAAAATATTTCGAAAGAGTTATAAGTATTTTCGAAGTAAAAGTTGCGAAAAATTTACTCTGATGAGCGGGGTGTTACATTAGAGGCCGATGCGTATGTGATCGGGATGAGGGATTTTGACCTCATACTCAGCATTGATTGGTTGGAGAAGTACCAAACGGACATCCAATGTCGTGACAGAGAGGTGACGCTTCAGTTAGTCGAGGGAGAGCATATTACGTTCTTCGGGACGAAGGCGAGAACCTTTACCGTGTCTCATTTCCATGGCGAAGGCGGCAAAGTGTTGCAGAAGGAGGACTTTCAGGGTTACGTGGTGAGCATAGTCGGGGGAACTTCGCAGGAGTTAACGCCTGGTGACATACCCGTTGTGCGAAATTTTGTGGACATGTTTCCGGAACAGCTACCGGGAGGACCACCTAATCGACAGGTGGAGTTGACGATCGACCTGGTATCTGGAGCTTGACCAGTGTCGAAAGCATCATACTGAATGGCGCCAAAGGAGCTGAAGGTGCAGATCAAGGAGCTATTGAGTCTCGGCTTCATCCGGGTGAGCGTTTCACCTTGGGGAGCGCCTGTCCTATTCGTGAAGAAGAAGGACAGGACCTTTCGTATGTGCATCGACTACCGGGACTTAAACCGGTTGATGATGAAGAACAAGTACCCGTTCCCGAGGATAGAGGATTTATTCGATCAACTTAGGGGAGCTAACTTGTTTTTAGGATAGGTCTGCGCTCTGGCTACCATCAGTTGAGGATCAAAGAGTCCAATGTGTCCAACACCGCGTTCCGTACTAGATACAACCATTATGAGTTCGTTGTGATGTCGTTCGGCTTGACTAATGCACCGACGGTGTTCATGGATCTCATGAACCGGGTCTTCCACCCATACGTGGATCAGTTTGTCATCGTCTTCATAACTGACATATTGGTCTATTCGAGGAGTGCCGAGCAGAACGAGGAGCACCTGAGGATCGTTCTAGAGACGCTCAGAATGGAGAGACTGTACGCCAAATTCTCGAAATGTGAGTTTTGTCTCGATCGAGTGGCATTTCTCCACCACATTGTCACGTGCCGAGGGTATAGAGGTTGATCCCGGGAAGATAGAGGCTGTGAGGAACTTTATGATACTGAAGAATGTCAGTGAGATTTGGAGTTTTCTCGGACTGGCAGGCTATTATCGGCGATTCATCAAGGGGTTTTCCAAGATTGACCTACCCTTGTCTCTATTGATGAGGAAATCAGTGAAGTTCAAGTGGAGTGATCGATGCGAGGCGAGCTTCCAAGAGCTCAAGGAGAAGCTGACGACGGCGCCAGTGTTGACCATACCAGATCCCACGCAGGGTTTCACTATTTATAGTGATGCCTCGAATCAGGGTCTGGGATGCGTACTGATACATGAGGGAAAGGTAGTGGCATACGCTTCACGGCAATTGAAGCCACACGAGGAGAATTACCCGACTCATGACCTTGAGTTGGCAGTCGTAGTTCACGCACTTAACATCTAGAAACACTACCTGTATGGCGGCCGATGTGAGATCTATACCGATCACAAGAGCTTGCAGTACATCTTCACCCAGAAGAAGCTCAACATGCGTCAGAGGCAATTGTTGGAGCTGTTGAAGGACAATGACTACACGATCGACTATCACCCAGAGAAAGCGAACGTAGTATCCAACGCCCTCAGTCGAAAGGGAAAGAGCGGGTTGACCTGCATGATCACCGAGCAGAAGCGGGTTGACCTGCATGATCACCGAGCAAGACCAGCTCATTCGGGAGTTCGCGAGGATGCTGATAGAGGTGGTTGAGTCACTCCCCAAGTTGAAGGTGGTGGGGAGTATTCGATAGTGAGGATGTAGCCCATGCTTCGAGACAGAATTCGGCGCGATCAGTCCTTCGACGAGTTCATTCGTTCGATGAGAGCGAAGGTCCTTGCCGATGGAGTATAGGGCTTTTATCGAGGGACAAATGGTGCCTTGGAGTACAAGGGGAGGATTGCGGTGCAAAACATAGAGGCCTTGAAGAAGGAGATCTTGACCGAGGCACACAACTTGCCATACTTGGCTCACCCCGGCAGCACCAAGATGTATCACGACTTGAAAAAGTCTTTCTGGTGCAGGGGTATGAAGAAGGATGTACCGGACTTTGTAGAGTGATGCTTGGTTTGCCAGCAGGTGAAAGCCGAGCATAAGCGTCTGTCGGATTAGTGCAACCACTAGAGGTCCCGGGATGGAAGTGGGAACACATCACCATGGATTTAGTCACATGGCTACCCAGGTCGTCGGAGCAGCATGACGCAGTTTGGGTGGTTGTGGATCGACTGAAGAAGTTGGCCCATTTTTTACCCGTGAGGATGACGATGACCATAGAGCAGCTTACCAGGAACTATAATCGTGGGATCATTCGACTCCATGGAATGGCGGTATCGATCGTGTCCGATCGAGACCCCCGATTCACCTCTCGATTTTTGGAGAGTCTCCATGATGCAATAGGGACGGAGCTGAAGTTTAGTTCAGCCTACCACCCGCAGACCGACGGAGAGTCAGAGCGGACCATCCAGACGCTCGTGGATATGCTTCGAGCTTGCGTTGAGACCGTGGCAGTACATGGGAGGAGTTGTTACCGCTGGTAGAGTTCGCCTATAACAACAACTACCATGCGACGATCAAGATGGCGCCATACGAGGCACTGTACGGGTGCAAGTGTCGATCACCCCTCTATTGGGATGAGGTTGGGGGAGAACGACAGGTTCTCGGTCCAAAGATGATCGAAGACACGATGGAGAAGTTTGTCGAGATCCGAGCGAGGATTAAGGCAGACCAAGATTGACAGAAGTCCTATGCCGACAAGCATAGGAGAAACCTATAGCTCGAAGAGGGAGATAGAGTATTCCAAAGAATCACGCCGTTGAAGGGCATGGTCCGTTTCAGGAAGAAGGGGAAGTTGCAGCCTGTTGGGATCTATGAGGATCTCGTTATGTACAAATCACGAATTCAATAGCAAACGTAAACCTATGCGCAGCGGATCAAAAGGTTTGACGTAGAAAACTTATGGCTTAAAACTTTCTGAATCTGACGGGATAGATCAGATGAGATGACCGGGAGTAGCTCGTCACATAGTGGCCGGGATCGCGAGGTCGGCTGGATCACGGCATCGCGGGACTGCGTTTGTGGCCGGCGGTCCATCTCGGGTCGCGGTGGTCGCTGCTTGCTGCGGCGGTCATCGGCGGGTTGGGGTCGGCGGATCACCGCAGCGGGTCGTGGTTTGTCGGCTCCGGTAGATGATCACGATGTCTCGGTTACCTTCGGGATCTTCTACTGTATCACTCGTACACCTCTTCAACTTGTATCAGGGGAACAACAAGAAAAAGATAAAACTCGAATGAGATCTAGAGAGAGAGAGGGGTGGCATGTGTGTATCATGTTTCTGTCTATCTGTTCTCTTCTCATGAGTTTAATGATGTATATAGAGCTACAGTAAGGATCCTTAGAAAAATAGAATTGGGGCCTCTTACGTAATAGACTAACTGTAGGCTAGGCCCACTTTTCCAATTACTTAGATAATATTACGGTCCCTCTAACGTAATATTATTACACTCCCTTTTCCTATCCCAAATTACATTTGAGACTCAACTAATAATTACTGGAATTACCTCCCCATGTTTAAGATATAATGTCCATTAAATTAATTACTGACAATCAATAATTAATAATATTTATACTACCAAAGCTAGCGTTCATTCATCCCATTATAAACATTGTGACCGTAAATATTTATAACATAGCAATCTTTCATGAACTCACTTCAGGGACATCATCAAACTAACGCACATGGTGACCGTAAATATCCTAACAAACAACAATGTTACCCAAGACAGTAAGACTATTAATCCAGCGAACTGAATCTCACCCAAGTGAATCAAAGTAATAAATACTGCATGTATATGTCTGTTTAATACCTTACGTGTTAAGAAAACGCAGTAATTAACCGAGGCCTAGTTCGTTTACGACGATCAGTATAAAACAAACTTCTCCTCTCTGGGATCCTGTTCAATACATAAATTTAGTAGTGCAACTAATCAGTCAAGACCAACTGTACCGTTGACACTACAACTGTTCTGATAGGGCGTTCCATCTAGGTTGTGAACCACAAATTCTTGTTTCGCAACTAAGTGATAGAATGATCTTCTATTCACCCGATGATGACCCATTTCTATCTAAGTGCAAAACAACATAACATAGAACTTGTTTAATCGAACATGATTTTCATTCATAAAGGGTAGAAGTGTAATATCATCTAAAGTCAAGTTTTCAGTATATAATACTAACACAGCCTCGATTCATAGGCCCATTCGAGATTCTCGAGCGAGTGGGCGATGTAGCTTACCGCCTGGCGTTGCCTTCCGAGCTCTCGGGTGTGTTCAACGCCTTCCACGTATCGATGCGGAGGAAGTACGTGCATGACCTGAGACACTTAGTGAACTTTGGCGAGCTGAAGGTTGGACAGAACCTGACATACGAGAAGCAGCCGGTAGTAGTTTTGGACGGAAAGGTCCATCGGCTGAGGAAGTGAGATGTAGCGCTCGTCAAGGTTCATTGCATTCGCCACTGCGAGGCCGAGACCACATGGGAAAAAGAGGCCGAGTTGAGAGCTACATATCCTAGTTTCAAGTTCTGATTTGTATTTCGTATTCTGACTTGTAGTTGGAGTTTGGTCTTGTACTTTGTTTTGCATTTCCGAGGACGAAAATATTTTAAGGAGGATAGATTGTAACGCCCCGATCTTTTTATTTATAAGAGTTCGACTTTATTTCCCAGAAATATTCTAATTATTTCAAGTTCTATTTATTTTATTTTATTTTATTTCAAGCATTCAATTGATTAAACAAATCTTAAGTCTAAGCTACGGAGGAGCCTTCGAATTTTATTTCCAGAGTCGAAATAATTAGCTTAAGTTTTGGTTTATTATACCTTAGAAAAATGGCCGTAAACTTGACCATTTTTAATTCCTAAACGAGCCTAAGAGAAATCGGGAAAAATAACTTGTAAGGACCGGGACCAAGGCGAGCTAAGGCCCCGGCCCGAGAAGCCGCGCGGCCCAAGCTCCTACACGTGCTTAGGCACGCCCGGCACCACAAGGCCCGTCAACCTTAGTGCACGGCCCAATGGTCGAGCCCAAAGAAGTACCAAGGCCCACTCGGTCAAACCTAGTGCAAAAGGCCCAAATCCTTACTCTAGTCCATTGGCCCAACACTTAGTACATTAAGGTTTTAAGCTTGGTCACCAAGACTCAAGTTTGAATTTGCATTTAATGCCTCACCGACCAAATTTTGTACTCTAAGGGACGAAGACTAGTCAAAGGGGAAGAGTCCAAATTTTCTCTTCATCCTTGTCCTCTAACCCTAGCATTATATAAGAGACCTTCATCATCTAGCCTCCATTTTCTCCCAACACCTAAGAGAAACCCTAAAGCTTCAAATATTCTGTCCCAAAAATTCTCCTTAGCTTACAAAAATCCGACCACTTAGCATCTACCGGGGTTTTTGGAGTTTGGCTCTGGCGATTGGATTGAATTTTTAAAATGATATAAACAACTCACAAAAGGACCAGAACACCAAAGATGAACCTCAGAAAGTGACCCTAACCAGTTAATCGAATTTTTGCAAAAGAAAGGGCATAATGAGGGGTTTTTAGTACATAGGGTTGGAGATCGAATTAGGTCCTGAGATTTTAACATCATATTCACCAACATAACAGGAATTCAACCTTAAATTTTCAGATCAATTGGACGTGCCAATCATTATAAACAAATTCCTCAATGATTCATGGCACAAAAAGGTAATTTCGGTTCAGGGGGTTAGGGATCGAGTTAACTTCTGAAATTTGAACATAATGCTCATCATAGTAACATAGATCAACCCTCAAAAGTGTCAGAAAAAACGTACGAGAACACGATTTATCATAATTTTTCAAAGATATAGGGCATAACATGGCTATCAAAGGCTTTAGATGGTTCATAAATCACAAAAATCGAGAGGAGGCATCTAGATCAGACTTGATATACCCCAAGAGTTCCACATACCTACAGGTTACCACATGAAAGCAAAGATCTATTATTTATTCAAATAATTCCATTAGATCTTGGCCTTTGAACATAAATCCAATCCACACCATGGTAGATCTATTCATAACAAGTAAAAACACATGGAACTAAAGGGGGTTAAGCCATTTACCACACACCAAATGGAATCTACACGCTAGTTGGCCGGAAGAAGGGTTGCAAAGGGAGCCCCGGAGACTATCACGCGGCTCGACTGGACGGGTTCGCGGCGAACAGAGGGCAGCGATCGAGGCCTTGCTGCTCGTGGATCGTCGCTGAAGGTGATGAACGGTTGTTGAGGGGTGCGTGACAGCTGACGATGCGCGTGGGCTGGCGAGCTGCGTGGCTGGCGAGGCTTGCACGCGCGGTGGCTGTGTGAATGGCGCCGGTGGTAGGGTTTGCCGAGAGGAAGGGGATTGGACGAATTTTCTTTGATCTCTTTTGAGTGATGAGGAAGAAAGGATATCAACTTTTTCTCAAGGGAAGATATGGTAGAAACTGCGGGAATAAAATGGTTTAAAAGAGGAAAATAATTTGATGATCAATGAGAGTATAAGCTTACCATAAAGAGCTCAATTAAGGCCAATTAGTGGGGAATTGACCATGTGAATGGTAGAACAAAATAAGCTCCTAAGGCTTTCCAAAAATGAGCCTAAGTTATTTGAAAATTGAATTCTCCACACATAACAAAAAATGAAGAATTTTTCTAAGGCATTCATGGGCAACATAGGCTCATTAGGGCCGATTTGGGGCAGTAACAAGGCTGAAATAATGGCTCCGAGCACAGTTTAAAATGCTCGAGAAAATAACATGAACGGGTCAAAAAATAGTTTACGCGATTAAACCGAAATTGCCGAACGATAAATAAAATATATTCGAGCTATATATATATATAGCTCAAACAAGCACAATATAATATAAATGAAGAGCAAGCATTAAAATAAATAAGGCATAGAAAAATAAAATAAAATGCCGATAAATACAATAAATCCGAAAATTCTATAAATCGAATGGGGCAGTACAGCCAGTGCCCCGTGCCCGCGTGTCATGCCGCAGTTACTCTGCAGATGCTGCAAAACAGCTCACGCCCGAGCTCCCATGTCACAACGACCTTGCGCAGCCCCGCTTCCGCGCGCCTGCACCTCAGCGTCGGGGAGCCCGTGACCAGCGCTCGTGCCGCGACCGACTGATTATCCGCACGCCTACGTCCGCAGTCGTACTGCAGCGCCCGTGTGCGCCAGCGCGCGCCACCAGCGTCCCAGCGACTCGACATAGTGAATTGCAGTGCTCACCGGCCCCGACCAGTGCCATGTCCGTGCCCAACACTAGTGACCAGCGCAACCAGTGAGTGCGCATAAGCCCCAGACCTAGTACTTTCCAGTGACAGTACGCAGTCGAGGGTGCGCCTAAGCCTGCAGCCGCGCAGCCGTGAGCGCGCCTAGTGTAGGGGACCCGAGCCGAGTAGCTGCAGCCAGGTCGACCCGAGCGGCGAGCGAGCCGAACCGGGTCTGACCGGGCGCGAACCGGTAGGTTCATTCCAGTGGAAATGTTAGAATTTCTGAGCTTTAGAATTTATCCGAGAACTCTAGATGAGTCCAGAAAAGTCGAGAAAAGTTAGTAGAATGTTTATCTGTCTTATCTTCCTTTATTTGTCTTAATTACTTGTTTTACATGCTTTACTTGCTCCGTTTGCCTTACTTGTTGTGTGGCTTAATCAATCGAATTAAAACCCGTAATAGTTAAATCCCTAATTTGTAGATTAAGAGAGGTCGAGCCCTCACTCAATCCCACGTGCATTCATTCATCGTTATCAGCAGTTTAGGTAGGTGTCTACAATTTACTATGCCTTACTTTTTATAATCGCATGATATTATGGTATAAGTATGTATGTGAACTGTTTACATGAGCGAAGGTATCAGTAAGAGCAAGTATGTGAACTAAATGCCTGGGCAAAGGCATCAATTTGGACCCGTCATTAAGTGGGGGGCGACTCACGTATCCGACGGTAAAAGTGTGTACACCTGAGACCTCAGTCCGTCGTCGGCTAGGGGGCAACCTATGTTCCGACGGACGAGTTTATTCGAGACAAATGAGATGATTAGTGTTCACGTCCATATCAATTTTATACTATATGTTATTATACTGAGTAATCGCATAATATTCCTACGGTGAGCTTGTTGTTTGCTCACCCCCATACATTATCTTTTTCAGGTTGAGTAGCGGTGGCGGACGCGAGGAGCCGGTGGTGGTCAAACATTTATGATATTTTCATTACGCTTTTGCAGACTTTTTTCCGAACTTATGTTATTTCGAATTGATTGATAATGAGACGATGACTGTGTGGTTTGGAAAACTTTAGATGATTGAAAGTTTATTATGTCTTGATTAAAATTTGAAAAGTACTTTCAATAAGAACTTAAGCGGCGTTAAGGAACGCAGTTGAAAAAAGAAAGTGTTTTGAGTAATACCCGAGAATGATATTTTAAGGAAAAATATTTTAAAAAATTTAAAAAATATTTCCGAAAACTTAGTGTTTTCTAAAGAAAAATAAGCGGTTGTTACACATACAAAGTTAAAAATCTGTAGTAAGACTGATACGACACTTGATCTATTCGGTATCTATTAAAAAAAATTAATCTCTTTTACTTAATATTCTACAAACATATTTTACATTTATGAATATACATATCACCATATTATTTCTATTTATTTAAGATATATATTTTTATACTCATGTATTAGTAAATTATATTGATATTCTTATATTACATAAGTAAGAAAATTTAATATGAGTTGACATATTAAGAATTTTTTTAACTATTATAATTTAAATAATATAGTTTGACTTAAAACATGAAGGAATGTTTTGTATAAAATTAAATTATTTTAATTTTATAGAAATTTTCAAAATAAAAACATTAATATTTTTACTTATTCTTCTTAATTTAACACCGTGTAATATACCGGTATTGTACTCTAGAGTTAAACAATAAGTTAACCTAATTTTATGATATTTTACTGTACATCCGCTAGTGCGGGTCTCTCTCTATCCGGAATTATCATTCTCCACATTTAATTGAAGTCATCAATTTAGGGTTGATATGCTTCACCTGACTACTGAATTACACACGCATTACCAATTCATAATCTTGAAGTCGTATATGAAACGTTAGGAGCTGTTAATAGCTATGTAGCCATCTGAACTTGTTCGGCGTATGCTTTAAATGGAAGAAGACGAGCCGCAGCAAAAGCGACCTCATCTTAACAACCATAACTCATCAATGGCTCGCCAATCTTCTTCTCCTCCTCATCATGACAATCGACCCGTAAGCTTCTGTTTTCATTTTTTTTTTTTTTATTTCTTACTGCTTCATCTCCTTATGTATTGATTCTTGTGTGTCTGTGCCAACTTTAATTTGTATCTTCTGTGAATTTGGCTGTTTTTGTTTGGGTGTTAAATGCTGGAAGCTCAGTTGTTTGAATTATGCTGTGGACACTAGGATATGTTGTGGTTTTATCTACCTTTGGCAGGGTTGAGGGTTTAAGAAATGTTTTTTTTTTTCCCTTTTTTTCTTTTTCTTTTTGGCTTATTTTAATGGGATCATAGCTGAAACAATCATGGGGCAAAGAAGATGGAACTTTTAGCTGCCATCCATGTTATGGGATTTGAGCTTGATCTCAAGTGAAATGTTGTTATTTCTACTGTCTGAAACACTAAACTCTACCTGAATTCTGAAAGCTGTAGTTTCCTTGTTGATTGGCACATGTTATGAGACTTTGCATCTATGGTGGATGCAAATTGTAAGTGATGATATTGACCTGGGACGCGTGGGGGCTGAGGGGTTTGGGAGGCAATCCATTGTCACATGCTCTTATATCTTGGTGGGAAAGGAAAAAGGAATGCTTGATTTAGGCAATCCGAGAACTTGCTGTACCATTAGTTAGTTTTTTAAGTTTCTACTATTAATATAGCTGGTTTGTGATGTTTAAACTTCTACTATGAATAGCTGGTTTGTGATGAACTGCCCCGCCCATGAGTTTCAACTAAAGTATGTCAAAACCTTGTCACAGTGTTTGAGTTTTGGCTATATTTTGATCTTGTTTTGTTGTGTCCCTCTGCTGGCCATGCTTGATATGTTGCTACAAACATAATCCTGACATAAATATCTGAAACTACTAAGGTGCATTTATGAGCTGAAAAGGATTCAGATCTTGAAATTTGGGACGCAACTGGAGAACCTTCTTCTTTTTTTTTCTTATTTCCCTTTATATGATTCTAGAATGGACTATTCCATGAATGTCAATCATTTTGCTATCTTTACGCAACTCAGATAAATATATTAAAATTTTTTATTTCTGACAGGTCGATGCTGCTGTTCTTCAGTACCAGAACCAAAAACTAGTACAACAGTTAGAAACTCAGAAGCAAGAGTTGCACGATCTTGAGTCCAAAATCAAAGATCTAAAAGAGAAGCAAACGTCATATGATGAAATACTGATAAATGTGAACAAACACTGGAACCAGGTTAGTCATGGCATGCCTTTTCTCTTTGATATCCCTTCTTGTGTAATTGTGTCGTGCATATCAGGACCATTCTTCCTTAGTTAACTTGTCAACTTTGTGCAGTTGAATGACGATATAATATTGCTCCAAGGACAAGTGGGAGCTGACCAAAGTGCCCTACAAAGTTTGGACCGTGTGGAATCCTCCCGTGGTAATATTTGGGTTTGCTGTCTGAATATGAAAAGAATCACACACACACACACACACACACACACACACAGTAAAGATACTGACTTGAGGTTAGCCTCTATTCCGTCATGTCCGCCGGAGGATATATTTCTCTGTAGGTTACTAGAAACTGATGCTATTCAAAGAAGCCAAAATGGCGAATCAATTGGTTATGTCAAAGAAGCTCTTTCATCTCGTCAAACATCAACTAAGCAGCTGATGAAATTACTGGAAGATGCTATTGATTTCCAGAGAGCTAAATATGAGGACATTGCTCAGATTTTGCTGGGGAAACCATCTGCAGAAGGTTATTGATTTCTTGGCAAGAATGCTGATGATCTATCTTTTGTTCCTTTCTTGTTAATTGGTGCAATATATGTAAGGCCGCTTGAATGCTACGGATTCTTAATGTATTGAATTTGATATTGGTTGATGAAATTCTGTTATGATTGGTCTCT
Organism: Striga asiatica; assembly: GCA_008636005.1. Classification (NCBI taxonomy): domain Eukaryota; kingdom Viridiplantae; phylum Streptophyta; class Magnoliopsida; order Lamiales; family Orobanchaceae; genus Striga; species Striga asiatica. The sequence goes on along the minus strand of BKCP01009403.1, from coordinate 3,199,760 downwards.
TCAGATGCTGTTGTCCAAATGTGTAAGCTTGATGATTTGATAAAAGAGGAGGTTAGTGGCCTTCAAGAGTTGGTTGATGTGCTTCACTCTAAACACAAGCAATATGCTGATGAGACTCAAACTTGCATCAATAGCCATTCACTTGACCAGTTAGAGATCAAACGACTCAATGGTATTGTTTCTTTCCCCTCATAGACACATGCAAATATTATTTTGAACTTGTTTCTGTTTTAAAAGCATTCCAAATGTGTGTATTTCTATTACATTTGAAGGAAAGCTGGAAGAGGTTATTGCTGAACTCGAAGAAAGTAGAAGAAAAATAATCAATTTCAGAATGCAAAAGGATGGATTTTCTGGAATGCGGGTCCCAATACCTGTTCCTCTTATAGTGCCTACAACTAATGGTACAGTTTCTCCTGAAAAAACTGCTGATAGGTCAAAGCGACTAAGAGAACTAAAAGAATCTATCGACGAAGTGAAGGTTTTCATCAATTGGCTCAACTTTCCCCCACTCTTGCCCTTTTGCACATGAAGGATGTTGATTTAGTTATAATGTAGGTTCTGGCTGAGGATCGGCTTACTGAGCTTCAAGATGCACGAGAAGAAAATTTAATTTTATCAAAGCAGCTAGACCATCTTCAGGTCCTTCAACTTTGACCTACGCATATGTTTAATTTATGACTGTAATCAATCCTACTGCCAGCGTTATCAAATGTCGGCCATGGCAGAATGGCTAGGCCTATTACTGTCAATCCGCCATACTAAATTTGTGACCGCCATGGCGGGATTTTGAACTGCCGCCATTTACTGCCATCCGCTTTAATAACAATGCTTACTGCTGAAAATTTTGTTTATTACGATTGAATTAAAGAAATACTTCTCTGCTTATTGTCGCTCAATATATTATGGATTAACTAATCCATTTGTTTTATATATATTGTTTTTTGGGATAGAATGAGCTGAAGGAGGAAAAGTATGTCTATGCTTCCCGTCCTTACTCCTTGCTGAACGATCAGTTTCAATACTGGAATGCCGAGGCAGAGCGTTATAGGACATTGACTGAATCTTTGCAAGTAAGCCGTTTCCTATTATTAATTATAGGATCTGTTACAATAGGGTGTTTGCTAACATCAAAGCTTGTAGGCTGAAAGACCTTTTATCCTAAGAAGGGAGAAAGACTTGGCTGTGAAAACAGAGTCCATAGATGCAACAATGAATGGCATAGACAATTCTGACTCAAAGGTTGAAGAACTACAGAATCAACTGGAAAGGTGTGTTATAGAGAAGAACGAGTTGGAGGTAAAAATGGAAGAAACCATGCAAGATGCAGGTGGGGATCTATACTGCACGGATTTATTACTGCTGTGAATGGTTTTATCATAAGTGATATATAGAGTCCTGTGTTTTTCAGGAAGGAAAGACGTCAAAGAAGAATTTCAGGTGATGGCTTCGGCTTTGTCTAAAGAAATGGAAATGATGGAAAACCAGGTGAACAGGTGGAATGAAACAGCTGAAGAGGCCTCCTTTTTGCGTGAAAAGTCCCTATCTCTTAGTGCCTTGGTAGACTTAAAGGTTGGCTTCGTGCTATTCCATAGTAACTTTGGTTATTCTTTTCTTTCCTTTTTTAAAGAATCATAGATCTGCATCTTGTTTCTTAGGCGAAAATACTAAGCGTGTTCCTTTGGTTGGTATTCGGAGCCTTTGTGAAAAATTTAAAATCATCTAGATGGGATTAAGTGATGAAATGTATATTCACAACCTTAAGTTTGTTCTTATTCTGTGCTAACTGGCCTTATGCTTCTACTCAGGAATTAAAGTTAACGCTCCCCTATAAACTTGGCAAAAGAAAGATGGCATTTAATTTATGTCAATTTAGTGAGTATTTTGACTGTTGTGTGGATGTCTCTTATCCAACTTACATATTCATCAAAGGGAGTTTTGTTGATAAATAATTAATAAAGCTAATCATAATAATTTCCTAATATCTTATGTTTCATCCATCTTATCTATATCAACTATTGTATCATTGTTAAATAAAAAGTGCCTTTTACAAAAATCAATACAACAACAACAACAACAACAACAACATACCCAGTATATTCCCAACAGGTTGGGGCCTGGGGGGTCAGTTGTACGCAGACCTTACCCTTGTAATTATACAAGGAGGTTGTTTCCGTAGCGACCCAAGGTGCATTGCGTTGTTTGATATAATTTTTTTTTTTCTAGAAACTTCACTAATAGAAGAAGCACTAGAATTTAATTGAGCCATTTTAATCTAGTCCATTATTAGCACTATGCCAGGAGAATTGTCAACAATGACTCTTCCAGCTCCATTTGCAATGGACAATCCTTTTACAAAAATCAATGATAAATAAAAAGTTGTCAAGTCCTTGTTTAGAAGATGTAAATATTCATTTAAAAACTAAAAAAAATAACATAAATATTTATAAATGATAAAGATAAGAATCATATAAAATATAAAAATATTTAGTTAATGTGATAAAATATATTTATACCTTAATATATGTAATGCAAATATCTTTAAGAACGAAAATAAAAAAAAACTTCCAATTTTAGTATGTAAAAAGAGGGGGGAAAATTTCGACTGAAATTGGAATGTCTTATCCTTATATATATACATATGTGTGCATGTGTGTGTATATATATATTATTTGTTGTCTTTGCTGGTAAATTTATCATTAACTCCCACTTGGATTACTTATTCTTGTTGGCAGGCCACTGAAATGAAAAATTTAGCCGATGAATGTGCTCAGCAGATATGGGAGATCAAGTCTTTAAAGGACATTGTATGTTTGTGGTTTCTCATCCTATCTTCTATGTTCTTATGGTATAAAAACCATGACTATTGAGGTTTTAGAAAATAATGCGCAGAACGAGAAAATGAAGAAGGACAAACGAGAGCTAGAAATTTTCTTGGATATGTTGGGTCAGCAAATTTATGATAACAGGTAGCTTTATATATTGTTGATAGGGAGTTGATTAAGAAATAAGAGTCATTTCAAGGAACGTCTTGTATTTGTTATGTAGATGTATATATTGATGTGTATATTTATATTTGTGTGTCCTAAGATAAACAGCATAATCTCTCTTTGCCGTATTTCATATTAATATTCTGTATTTATGTATTTATTTTGAGGAAGGGAGTTGGTAGAGATTAAAGAATCAGAACATAGAGCCCACATGCAAGCTGAAACTTTGAGGAAGGCTCTAGAGGAACATAGCTTGGAATTAAGAGTGAAAGCTGCTTATGAAGCTGAGGCAGCTTGCCAGCAGAGGCTATCTGTTGCTGAAGCCGAAATGGCTGAACTAAGGGCCGAATTAGATGCTTCTGATAGGTTACTGTTCTTATTCTTCTTTCTTTTAGTTTGGGTGGGAAAAATGTTATATATTCGTCAAGGTTTCTGGATGTACTTTCAAGATTAAATAGTCTTTGCTGCAATCATTCTGATCAGTTTCATTCTTTGTTTGCTAATTTTTCTCGATGTTGTGTTTGAGAAGTATTCTCACTCATTTTCATATCTGCAGAGATGTATTAGAGCTCAAGGAAGCCATTAAGATCAAAGAAGCAGAGGCAGATTCCTATATATCCGAAATCGAGGTGCAAATGCTGGCCATCTTAGGAGATTACAGTCAATGCTTATTCATTAGCTTTATCTATAATCATCTTCTTATACCTAGTAGCATCTTTATGGCCTTCTACTAACTCCGTAAAGTCTGCCACAGACAATTGGTCAAGCTTATGAGGACATGCAGACTCAGAATCAGCATTTGATGCAGCAAGTGACAGAAAGAGATGAATATAATATAAAGGTCTTGATTGTGACTGCTTTCTAATGTCTTAAACTTCTATGCCATTGTTCTTATTAAGTTGTACCACCTTATTATGATTTGTTTATATAATTAATTTTGCAGCTGGTTTCTGATAGTGTGAAAGCAAAACAGTCACAAAACATTTTACTGTCTGAAAAACAAGTATTGTCAAAGCAACTTCAACAGCTCAATGAATCACTAGAGTCATTAAAGTCCAGAATAACTAAAAGCGAGGAGCAGGTATATTGGTTAATCTTAATTTTTGTAAATTAAAAATCAAGTTTTATATCGAATGTTTGTTTCAAACCAAAATGTGACCTGCAGATGAAATCATTCCACCAAGAAGCTTTAAGTTCTATTCAAGAAGACCGACACATAGCGGTGAAACTTGAAGCTGCAAAGTGGGAATTAGCAGATGCAGAAAAAGAACTGAAGATGCTGAAATCCTCTTTATTATCGTGCGAGAAGGAACTTGAACAGATACAGCGGAAAGTGGACGATATTCAGAAAGAACTAGAAAATGAAAGGTAAAGTCAATGGCTAATGTTGCGTGTTCTAACATGTTATAATTGCTGATAAGCCAGGGCTTGCCTCTCAATCGTTTCTATTGCATTTGTTTACCTTATTTTTGTGTTATATAAATTAGGTGTATCAATGGCCACGACAAAAAACACAAACACGACACGATTAGAAACCGCAATTATGTAGACAAATGACACAACACGTCACGTCATGACCTAAAACACGGCCCAAAAAACACAGAATAAAAAAATTTACTTAAATTTGGATTTGCTATTATTATGATGAAATAAATAGATAATATGAAAACACAATATTGAAACATAAACACGATATGATTGAACGATCCACCACCCCTGTATGAAACTTGAATTATGGGCATTTAACTTCTACTTATTGATTTTGTGATGCCTTCATAACCATCTTATATGATTCTGTGGGGAAATTTTGATTCATGTTTGAGACCCTTTAATTTTATGCAACACGCTTTGATACAGATCTGAGCGGAAAAGGCTTGATGAAGAACTAATGGAGTTGAATAGAACAGTTGAGGAGTTTGCATTGGCAACTGGGGAGGCTGCAATGCAGAAACTTCAGGAAGAGATTAAAGATTGCAAAGCTATACTCAAGTGTGGAGTGTGCTTTGATCGGCCTAAAGAGGTAAAACAAGCTGTAGCTTTTGCTTCTTGAAAATTTTAAATTGGTATCTGATTGATTCATTTCCTGAGAAAGTTTTCAGAAGTTAATCTTGTGCTTCGGTTTTATTTGTAAAAAACCTGTGTTAAATCAATCTTTTGCCATTGTACAAGTTGACCCTTAAGTCCCTTTGCTTAGCATATCAAATATAGAAACCTGATGTGTTTCTATCTCTACTGCATAACATTTGTCACATACACACTCAACTGTGTTGGTCGTCTGTATACAAAACTTACCATTTCTTCCTTGGCATAAGTTCGTATTTTAGAAGCTGAACCCGATTGAGGGTAATTTAAATAAAAAAAAAAATACATATCACAAGGGGGTGGAATACTTTGGAGCGTACAAGTGTCAATTTAAAAGAAAAATAGTCATATATTTTCCATGTTTAAGCTATACATCAGGCTACTTCTCGTGATACCCCTATTATTATCGTTATGCGGTAGCCATGTTTATTGCTTTGTAGTTTAGTAGTAAAAGGTAAATGCAGCAAATGGTTGTTAATTCATTCTTTTTTTTAAAAAAAATGTGAGTATATTGACAAATCGAAGCTCGATTTTAATGCTTTTAGGTTGTGATTGTGAAATGCTTCCATCTATTCTGCAATCAATGCATCCAGAGGAATCTCGAAATACGCCACCGCAAGTGTCCTGCTTGTGGGTCCGCTTTCGGGCAGAACGACGTTCGATTTGTAAAGATCTGAGGGGTTTTTAGCTTTTCATGTATGGAATCTGGTTTATTAAAGGTTAGCTAAATATATTTCTGTTTGCGTGAAGTTTTATGTAACTTTAGCCTTTTGGTACCTGAGTTTTATTGTTTGAACCTTTTAGTGTGACTTGAGGATGTAAGGTGCATCAGAATCTTGTGAAAGTGTGCTTTGTAATAAACACAAGATTCTTTATAATTTTTGGATTAGGTTTAGTTATTACTAATCTCTGCTATAACATCCTACTGTTCTTATCTCATTCAACTCTGCATATATTATGGCCTTTGTATAAAAAAACTACATTCTGCCTTCCAAGTGGAAATTTTCAATTTTTTATAATCTAATAATAATTTATGTGATTGTCATTTCAATAGTAATGTATATATTAATATATTAGTAAAGTGTACCTGTGATGAACATGGTGAGATTATTTATTTATTTATTTTGGGATGATTCATATGGTAATGAAATAAAATGAGTTCTTAAATTTAATAGAATAATGTAAAGATTGTAATATAAATATATTTATGTCTCTCAACATAAAATAGATGGAAGAACAAAATGTGTATGATGTAATAAATATACAAGTTCTTTTATTTTTTCATTGTAGAATATGAATATTTTGATTCATATCATAGAGGTCATGAAATAAAAAGAGTTCTTAGACTTAAATAGAATAATATAAAGTTACTAATATAAATAGATTGGGGTAGCACATTAAATGTCCCAACCATTATTTTGAAAACCGGACCGGTCATCGAATCGGTGAAGATACTGGTTCAATGGTTCACTAGTCGAATCAGTGGCCGAATCGGTCGAACCCGTTTAATTAATATATAATTTTTTAATTATTTTATATGTATAATATATAATTATATATATTTTTATTATTAATTCTATTAATTTTATAGTGTATGACATTTTTCTCTAAATAATAACTCAATATTAAATACAATCGACAATGTTGATTAATGTTTATATTTTTTATTTTATTTTATTTTTTATATTTAAAATTTTAATAAATATTTAAGTTTCAAAATAGAAAGAATAGACTACAATTCTATTTTCATTTTAAATCACATTTCAATTATTTTATTATTGCTTAAAAAAATAAAAAAAAATAATGTACATAACAAACAACAATAATTTGTTTATTTTTATTTATTTTTATATAAATTGGGAATAGATATAGCCCAATTGATAGTTCAACTTAAAAAATAGATTATTTTTTTTAACGAGTACAATATTGTTTGTAAGGCTCAATATTGGCCCAATAATTCTACCAAGAGAACACATCTCACATTGGAAGCACAAGTAAAAAAGATGGTGCTATTTAAATCACTTAACAATCAACCAATTTAAAATTCAAAATCTTGAACAATTGAACCATTCGAACCGGTCCCGGTTCACCGGTTCGAACGGTTTTTGACCGGTTCAAACGCTGAGCGGTTTGATGGTCCAAACCGGACCGGAATGATGGCCGGTTTCCGGTCCAACCGGTTGAACCGGGCAGTCCGGTCCGGTTTTCAGAACCATGGTCCCAATGTCAAATAAAGGGAAGAACAAATTGTATCTATAATGTAAATAAAGCTATAAATTTTATTTATTGTTGAACATTAGAGGAGATGTCTTATTTTATTTCACTTTGCTTCTGAAGTTTTCTTCGCACATTTTTTTTAAGATGTAATTCAGTGATTGTCTCACGATCATCAATTTCAACTACACTATAATTTTATCTTTTTTATCTTGTTAAATAAACACATTTTTCTGTTCCTATTAATTTTAATTCTTTATCCTCTTATAGACAATATACGCTATTTGGAAAATTTATTGAGCTTTCTTTCATTTCCTCATCATGTGCCGGTTGTAACCTTGTATTGCCTCTACCACAATATTGAAGAGAATATTACATCTGACCAAAGTACATCACTAACCAGTTAATAAAAACGAATTCCATTAATATTAGGGTGTACATTGAATTTCAAAATTACCGAATTTCATTCCAACTATTATAAACTGCCACATTGAAAAGAAACTGATACACATATCAAAAATTAAATATATTCCTTTCCTTCTCTATCTTTTCTCTTCTTGTTTTTCTTCTTCTTCTTCATCTTTCTTCTTCAAACATTAACTCATGAGAAAAAAAAAAAAAAAAATGATCTATAGATTATATGTAAATTTCATCATGGATCTTGAATAAATAATTTGGTGTATACGAAACACTTACTTGATGGGGAAGACGACATAATTTGTGATCTTGATCTTGATGATCACACGAGGTTGAATCGATTGGTAGATCTAAATCAGTTTCTCCCTCCTGACCTTGTCTTAACGTAGCAGAAAAAGTGATGGGATAAAGACTGCATACCCTAATAGGAGGAGAGAGGACTAATTTATATAGGGGGTGCTTTAGATCTGGTACGTCCATCAAATATCCAGATTAATAACTTAGATTTGTTTGACTATTAAATAAAGGCCTAGCCCAATAGGATAATTAATTTTGAGCCCAATGCTTTCGGGCCACATATTCTTACATTCTCCCACTTGTTCCGAAAGCCCATAATTTAATAGTATAACATTAGGTGCGCATAAACAAATCTCATTATACCATACTTCTAATAAACTATGACATGATAAACCATATAGTGAGAGTTATGGCGGTTGTACACTCTCGATTCGCATACTTCCTTCCATATACAACTATACTAACAGTTTAACACACCAAGTTTCATAATTATATATAAATATCATAATGTCCACTTAATTGTCATTAAGACATTCATTTCTTGTTCTAAACATAATGTATACAAAATCATAATGAACAAGAAATTTCGATAATGGTCTGAAACATAACATCAATGAGCTCAAGAGTGTGCCATAACATCATCATAATCAATCATCAATACAACCAAGACCCATTCTATGTACATGTTCCTTAAATGTCTTTGGTTGTAGACCTTTAGTTAACGGATCGGCAATCATAAGGTCCGTTCTTATATGTTCAATGCACACTCTTTGTTTTTGAACTTCCTCCTTAACGGCAAAATACTTTAATTCTATGTGTTTTGCACCTTTGGAATATTTGTCGTTCTTGGAGAAGGAAACTGCTGCGGAATTATCACAATATAGTTTCAGCGGCTTGGTAATGGTGTCGACAACCCCAAGTCCCGAAATAATGTTCCGCAGCCATAATGCGTGAATCGTAGCCTCAAAACAAGCTACAAATTCAGCCTCCATAGTAGATGCAGCTATGACAGACTGTTTGGCACTTTTCCATGATATTGCTCCTTCGGCGAGGAGAAACACATAGCCAAACGTTGACTTGCGACTGTCAAGGCACCCAGCAAAATCTGAATCTGAATATCCAATCACCTCAAGGCTATCGGATTTCCTAAACATGAGCATATGATCTTTCGTCCCTTGAAGGTATCTCATCACTTTCTTTGCAGCTTTCCAGTGATCCAATCTAGGATTACTTTGATATCGGCCAAGCATTCCCACAGTGAAGCTAATATCAGGCCTCGTGCAAGTTTGCAAGTACATCAAACTGCCCACAACAGAAGCATATGGAATAGATTCCATACTCTTTCGTTCCACATCATTCTTAGGGCATTGCATAAGACTAAACTTATCCCCTTTCTGTAATGGGACAACACTTGGTGAACAATTGTTCATACTAAATCTCTCAAGAATTTTCTCGATATAAGCTTTCTGAGACAATCCTAACATTCCTTGTGATCTATCTCGGAATATAGAAATTCCAATCACATAAGATGCCTCTCCCATATATTTCATTTCAAAATTCTTTGAGAGAAAATCTTTAGTCTCATGCAAAATTCCCAAATCAATAGCAACAAGTAGGATATCGTCAACATATAGAACAATAAAAATATACTCTTACTCCCACTGATCTTCTGGTAAATACACCGATCAACAGTGTTTTCTTGAAAACCAAAAGACGTGATGGTATCATTAAACTTAATATACCATTGTCTGGAAGCTTGTTTAAGTCCATATATTGACTTCTTAAGTTTACACACCATGTGACCCTTTCCTTCTATGGAAAACCCTTCAGGTTGATCCATATAAACTTCCTCATCTAAGTCCCCATTAAGAAAGGTTGTTTTCACATCCATTTGATGTAACACTAAATCATACTGAGCTACTAAAGCCATAATGATCCTTAAAGAATCCTTATTAGAAACAGGTGAAAAAGTCTCCTTATAATCAATGCCATCTTTCTGAGGATAACCCTTGGCAACAAGTCTAGCTTTATGTCGTTCGATATTGCCACTCGAGTTGCGTTTGGTTTTAAAGACCCATTTACACCCAACTCGTTTTGAACTTTCTGGCAATTCTACTAAATCCCAAACATTGTTTTTAGCCATAGAGTTTAACTCTTCTTTCATAGCATCAATCCATTTATGAAACTCGTCACTGTTAATGGCTTGTGAAAACGAAACAGGATCTTCATCAATGCTAGTATCATAATCCAACTTTTGCAAATAAACCACATAATCATCCGAAATAGCAGATCATCTCACCCTTGTAGGTTTGGTTAATGCTATTCCGCGTGGTTCATTTGGGTTAGTTGGTGGGAAGTTAGTTTCTTCATGGGGTACTACTTCATCCAAATTTTGTCCACCATTATTTTGTTCATGAGGTTGTGGAACAATATTTGGAACAACTGTGGATATTGGAACATTAATGGGTAATGTAACATCAACCCTTATTTCATTAATTCCCACAGTCGCTTTAGCACTCCGACTAACTTCACCATTTTTAATAAACCTAGCATTGTCCGTTTCAACGATTCTAGAACTATGATTAGGACAGTAAAACATATACCCTTTGGACTTCTATGGATAACCAATAAAGTAACCACTAACAGTTCGAGAATCCAATTTCCTTTCATGTGGGTTGTATACTCGTGCTTCTGCTGGACAACCCCAAACATGCAGGTGTCTCAAACTAGGTTTCCTTCCAGTCCATAACTCAAAAGGAGTTTTAGGAACTGACTTTCTAGGAACTCTATTTAGCAGATACACAGCAGTCTTAAGTGCATACATCCACAAAGATTTGGGTAATGATGTATTACTTATCATACTCCTAACCATATCAATTAATGTTCTATTTCGCCTTTCCGCTACATTGTTTTGTTGAGGTGTGCCTGGCATAGTGTACTGTGCACATATGCCATGTCTTTCGAGGAACTTAGCAAATGGACCGGGATTTTGTCCCGATTCATCATACCTTCCATAGTATTCACCACCTCTATCAGACCTTACTATTTTCACCTTTCTGTCTAACTGCATTTCAACTTCATTAATGAAAACCTCAAGTGCATTTGCAGCTTGAGATTTTTCCTTTAGCAAATAGACATAACCATAACGTGAAAAATCGTCTATAAAGGTAATGAAGTACTTTTCTCCATTGAAGGATGGAGCATCAAAAGGTCCACATATATCAGTGTGTATAATTTCAAGAAGCTGACTGCTTCTTGTGACTCCTTTCTTGTTATGTTTGGTTTGCTTTCCCTTAATGCAATCCACACACAACCCAAGATTGGTAAAATCTAGATCCAAAAGAATCTCATCTTTCACCAACCTTTGCATTCTTTCTTTGGATACATGACCCAAACGTTTATGCCACAAGAAAGCAGAGTTCTCATTTGAATGTTTTGATGAACACACATTAAAGATGCAGAAAAATCAACATCAAGTTTCAGTTTATATAAACCATCCATAAGAATTCCAGAACCAATAATGGAATCATGTTTATCAAACAAACTGAAACATCCATGTCCAAACTTAAAGGAAAACCCAAGAACATCAAGTCTAGAAAGAGACATTAAGTTTCTAGAAGATGAAGGTACATAGAGAGTTTGCAAAAGATCTAGGTGGTGCCGGAATCTAAAACAATACGATAAGTCCCTATGCCTTCAATTGGGGCCTTCATACGGTTCCCCATGAACAATAAGTTCTCATTTGGGTTTATGCTCTGGATTGTAAGAAATCCCTGCATCACATTAGAAACATGAGTTGTAGCACCAGAATCCAACCACCATGTATTTAAAGGAACTTCAGACAAGTTTGAATCGAAACATACAAAGATATTAGAAATACCTTTCTTTTCAAACCAAGACTTGCGTTTCAGGCAATCTTTTTGTATGTGACCTTCTTTCTTACAGAAATAACATTTATTTGCCTGATTTTCCTTCTTTTCATCATTAGTGACCTGTTAAACTTTAGCAGGTCCCTTCTTCTTAAACTGGTTGGATTTTGGTTTGTAGCTCCATGACCCACAAGGTTGACTGTATGAACTCCTTGTGCCTTAAGCCTCGTCTCCTCCTGAACAAGCTTACTGGCCAATTCATTAACATCCCACTTTTCTTTAATAGTGTTATAGTTAATTTGAAATGGCCCATATTCAGGAGGCAACGAGTTAAGCATAAATTGCACTAAAAATGAGTCATCAACAGTCATGCCCAGGGACTTAAGCCTTGCTGCAAGATTAGTCATGTCAAGAACATGTTGTTGCATACTACGCGACCCATCATACTTTTTGGTCGTGAGTTCAGCCATAAGTGTTCCTGCCAATGACTTATCCGCGGAACGAAAACACTCTTCCACAAGCAAAACGTATGCTTTCGCATCCACATTATCTGGAAGAGTTTACTTAATGTGTTGGCAATTGTCATTCGCATAAAGCTCAAATATAATCTGTTAGACTTGTCCCAAGCCTTACGGTTTGATTTCTCAGCCTCACTGCTTTGATCAGTAATGTCAGTGGGCTTTCCTTCAAGCAGAGCCAAGTCAACGTCCAAAACACCTAAATGGAAATTGACTTGCTCACGCCATTCAGAGAAATTCAAACCATTGAAGACAGTAACAGAAGAAGCTTGCGAATGAAGAGAGATAGCTGCACAATCATAAACGCTCACTTAATTAATAGATTCAGAAAATACATTCATCACATATATTGCAGGTCTCCTTTGGGTAAACACACAATATATATCATTATCATAAGTCGAATGTCATTTAGCACTTAATGAGAAATTAAATAAACTTCGTCTAACATACATAGTATCTTTGGATATCTACACACGCTCGACAAAAGGATATTATATTTCTCCTTAATGTTTATTAGTTATAGAACATTGATTCACCTTTGGGTAAATCCATAATTTCTAACAACCAATAAACTCATTATCTTGAATGATGACATTCTCAAGAGAACATAAGTTATATGACCAAACATTAAAAATTAATTCGGCCACTTTGGTGACTAACAAATTAATTTTCACTTAATGTCATATAATAAATAGTTGTAACAATAATATTATATGACTGGACATAATTTTAATTAGGCCACTTTGGTGACTAACAAAATTAATTATTTCTTAATGTCATATAATAGATAACACCATAATAACCACATTCATGTTATACACAGTCATAAGGCCAGCAGACTGATCAAATAATATATAATCGCATCAATTAATCCAGGAAAACACATGTTTTACTCTTATTGCGATATCGGTCAATCTGACCAAACAAAAGACATTCAAAATTCATGTAGGGAGTGATTGCCATGGAATTTCATCAACCAGGACATAATCCAATCATTCCAATCATACGTGGTTTTCAAAATCAATGAAAAGGACGTCCTGGGGGAAGGCGACTTGAGAAAGGTAAAAATGGTGAAATTTGTCGTGGTCGACGTCGAGTCAGCGTATAACGTAATCCTCGGGAGGCCGGCGCTCAATGCCTTCCAAGCAGTGATGTCGACTTATCACATGAAATTGAAGTTTCCCGTTGAAGATCGAGTGGGAGAGGCTCGAGGGGACCAAGAATTGTCGAGAACATGCTATCAGATCGCGGTTAAAACTAACCAACGAGCTGAGATCAAGGAGGGTAAAAAACCAATGTTGAGTGAAAAGAGGCCGAGAGGGAGTGACCTCGAGCCCCATGGAGAGTTGATGGAAATTCAAATAGGTGAAACGGAGGACCAGACCACCAAACTCGACAACTCCCGTGATCCTGGCACGTGATCCATCTCAAACGCTTTTATGCTGAAGGCAATATCTCAAACTACCCTTTGTACTGAACGATGTTTGAATTGAATTCAATGATGAAATGAATCTTAAAGCTTAGGCTTCAATTACGTTTTTTATATTTACGCGTCGACTTTATTATGATTGCATGAAAAATTGAATTTTTCAAAACGGCTATGAAGCTGGCTAACTCTCCAATGATTATGAAATCAACCAACACAACTACGAAGTTGTAAACTCTCGAGCGGAATCTCGAGCAGGCTACGAAGCCTTCGACTACGAAGTCGACCAACACAACTACGAAATTGTAAACTCTCGAGCGGAATCTCGAGCAGGCTACGAAGCCGACCAACACAACTACGAAGTTGTAAAATCTCGAGCGGTATATCGAGCAGGCTACGAAGCATTCGACTACGAAGTCGATTTACACAATTAAACTCTCGAGCGGAATCTCGAGCAGGCTACGAAGCCTTCGACTACGAAGTCGACTAACACAACTACGAAGTTGTACATTCTCGAGTGGAATCTCGAGCAGGCTACGAAGCCTTCAACTACGAAGTCGACTAACACAACTACGAAGTTGTACATTCTCGAGTGGAATCTCGAGCAGGCTACGAAGCCTTCGACTACGAAGTCGACTAACACAACTACAAAATTGTACATTCTCGAGTGGAATCTCGAACAGGCTACGAAGCCTTCGACTACGAAGTCGATTCACACAACTGCAAAGTTGCAAATTCCCGAGCGGAATCTCGAGCAAGCTATGAAGCCTCCAACTTCAAGAACGACTAACTCGAATACGGAGGTTGAAATCATCGGATAAAGTCTCGAGCACATTACCAAACTCACTTGTAGCACACTTAGCACGTTTCACAGCTAAGAAGTTGTTCAAATTGTTGCTCGACTTCGACCAGCTCGCAAGAAGGGTTGGGGAGAAGACGAGTTGAAAAACTTAACGTTTATCAGCTATGAAGCTGCTAAAATCTTTGCTCGACTTCGACCAGCTCGCAAGAAGGGTTGGGGAGAAGACGAGTTGAAAAACTTAACGTTTATCAGCTATGAAGCTGCTAAAATCTTTGCTCGACTTCGACCAGCTCGCAAGAAGGGTTGGGGAGAAGATACACGGGAAACAGCAGCAAAATAACTTGAAATACAATTAACACAAGCAATGAAAGGAAAAGAGAAGATTATATTGATACGCAAATCCATTACAATAGCAGTCGTCTCGACCTTTACATAACTTGAAAATAGGTCGAGAACGACAGAACAAAAGAAAACAAGCAAACAACGGCACATCCCAAAAGATAGACAAACACAACTAAGAGTCGTCAGTCGACCTCTCAACCGTGTCGTCTCCACCGTCCATCCCGATAGACTCGGTTCTATTGTCAGCATCTTTTTCAACATCCTCGTCAGCAAGCGGCTCTGTCCCCTGCTTCTCGGCCTCCCCTTCCTCCTCGACCTCCCCCTCGCGACTAACCCCACTTGCCCCGATTAATTCGATCGGACCGGACAAGGGGGTAGGCGGAACCTCGAGTTGAGCGCTCAGGCCAGCCTTGCGAATGGCCCAAGCCTCAAGTCCCGACCACCATGGGTAGTCGTCGGGGAGGGAGCCGTCGCCCTCATAGCCCTCAGGGTTGGGAAGCGTCTCCTTAACCGTCTCGCGGTCGAGCTTCCCCTCAAATTCAGACCCCGACACCACCGCTTCCCATGCGGCAAATGTATGCTCGAAGTACTGAAGGGTGGCGGGGCAGAGTTTGTCAAGGAAAGCAGGGGAGTTGCAAAAAGCCTTGACGACCTCCTGGCGATAGGTCTCAAGGAAGACGGCGCCCATCGGGGATTTCAAAAACGTCCTGCGTCCCTCTTCGACGCCACTCTCCCTCTTGACTATGACCTCGTCGCGAGCCTTGTCGAGGTCAGCCATGAGCTTGTCGTTCAAGTGCCCACTACGAATCAGAGGACCATTCAAAATGGACTTTCACATGAATTTCAATATAGCATACTGTGGCCATGAAATTATATTTTTAGAAGCATAATACGCCATCAACATAAATAGCAGACGAAGTCATCATAGAATAATTGATGCGACCAAAAGAAAGAAATCTTCGCCGAATAAATTTTCTGAACAAAACAACTTTTCGGCCAGTTATATCAATAAATCATAATTTACAACAAATTATTCATTCACAACACATGCTCTGATACCACATGTAAATTTCATCATGGATCTTGAATAAATAATTTGGTGTAAACGAAATACTTACTTTATGGGGAAGACGACATAGTTTGTGATCTTGATCTTGATGATCACACGAGGTTGAATCGATTGGTAGATCTAAATCAGTTTCTCCCTCCTGACCTTGTCTTAGCGTAGCAGAAAAAGTGATGGGATAAAGACTGCATACCCTAATAGGAGGAGAGAGGACTAATTTATATAGGGGGTGCTTTAGATCTGGTACGTCCATCAAATATCCAGATTAATGGCTTAGATTTGTTTGACTATTAAATAAAGGTTGTAGCGCCCCGTTTATTTATGGATAATTTTAGGATTATTTATTATTATTTATTAATATTATTATTACCTAGTGTTTGTTATTAATATTATTGTCATTATTATTATTATTTTAATTATCTTTAAATACCTAAATGTTTATTATTATTATTATATTATTGTGTGTATTATTATTTAATTATAGATGTGTAAAATATATTTTATTATAACAGTCGAATATTATTTTGTTTTATCGTGCGATCCGAGCCATTTTATTTTGGCTAAACAAACCGAGAATTTGAGCCCGAGAGAACCGTATGTATAAAACCCGAGCGAATCGGCCCGAACACGCCACCGGCCCGGCCCGACAGATTTTTTTTTTTTTTTTT
>BKCP01009403.1:3065610-3174611 GCA_008636005.1 Striga asiatica | reverse complement strand
GACCATACCATTATTATGTTATTCATATGCATAGCGTGAGTACGATAGTTAACTGTACTCACTCCCACCTGCTCGTAACTGATGCAGGTTAAGCAGTCGGCGGGTGACGAGACAAGACGGGTGGTGGTCATGCTTTTATTTATTGCTTATTTATTTGCTTCCGCTCATTTAAGGAACTCATGTTGAGATATTTTGATTATGTCGTTTTGAACTTGGAGTTATGAATTATCTTTATGATTTGGAACTTAATGAATGTTAGTTTGGTTATGACTTATTATTCGTGCATGCTGTCTGTATCTGATATTTTGGCATTTTCGAATAAAAGTTTTTGGTTAAATAAGTAGCGCTCACTAAGTTTTTAATTAAATTGAGATTTGCGAAAAATTTATTGTGATTTTTATTAAGTAAAAACGGTAAACCTTTTAAAATAAAGTGGGACGTTACAAAGGTCTAGCCCAATAGGATAATTAATTGTGAGCCCAATGCTTTCGGGCCACATATTCTTACATTATATATATACATAACAATTAAAAATATCTAATAAACAACACAAAAAATTGCATTAAAAGAGCCAAACAAATATACACCTCCTTAGAATTACCATCCGAATCAAAGGAATAAACAACACTAAGAAACCCAACAGAAACGTCACATACACCAAGAAGCAATAACCAATAAACCATTAGAAAACATAGTTGGTGACGATCGAAAACATGACTAAGGTTCTAAAGAAATCAGAATCAGTAAAAAATTTAAGAACGTCATCTGAAAAAATAAATAAAAAAAAATCAAATCTCCGCATATAATTCTCATATCTAAACATATATAAGACCAAAATCATTTGTCGCTGCCATGGTTGCATCTGAATTAGAAAAGCAAAATATATTTACCGAAGCTTTTTGAAAAAAAATCGTAAATATTTATCGTTAACTCCTCATGGGATTAAATTAACGAAAAAAATCATGAAATAAAATAGGTCATCAACATACATAGCAATAGATATAAGGGCTGTAATCATTTGATTACTGTGTACTGGACTGTTTGAGTTATATCTAAGTTTTAAGTTTGCTGTTGAAAAAAAAAAGGGAAATTTTCATGTGTCCTACATGAAATTAAAAATATTGCCATAATACTATCCATACATAAGATATTGTGTTTCTACCTAATTGTGAAAAATATACTATATAAATCCCTAAAATTCAGTTACCTATAATTTGGACTACATGATATTCACTCCCCCACGATTTCCGTTCTGTTACTAACAAAAAAGAAAATAAAAAAATAGCTTCATCAATATGGCAGTCCTCCTCTCATCGGCGTCTTCGAACATCTCCGATAGCCTTCACGTGAGCCCACAAGCAGCCCGACGAAGTGTGAACAACAACCGCCATCTCCACCGCCGACTCGAAACACGCCGTCGCCGTACGAATCGCTTCCCCTTGAGCCGACGGCGCCCAACCTCCACCGCTAGAGCCCGACGGTTCCCATCAGACCGCTGTTGTCCAATTGAACCGATTGGGTACTCGTTTGGGACAAATCTTTGGGCCGCCCATCCCGGTTCTTGTGTCGCTGTTTTATTCTGGCTGGCCCTCCATTACCGAAGCCGCAAGCTTTCAAAATGAGAGTCGTAGTGCTGCTATGTACAGTACTAATAGTTTTCAAATTAATGATTATTTCATTAAATGTTGAACAAGTGAAAGTATATGTGCAGTATATTTTGGTATTTGCTCATAGAAATAAACTGCGTAGTTTTAATATATTTGGTTTATGTTAAACAGTTTATTATTATATGTGCAGTATAAGTATATTTTTGGTTTATGTTCAGTTTATTTTTAGTTTATGTTCAGCAATATATTGTTTGGTTTATGTTCAGTATGTATATTTTTTGTTTATGTACACATATATACCTAAGGACATAAAATAAGAATGATACCTAAAACATTGGTCTATACCTAAACAAATAGGTCTATATTTTTGCTTTATGTTCAGTATTCAGTATATATACTGAATATATAAACCATAATCTCGGTATATATACCTCAAATATAACCCAAAATATATATAATTCAAAATTATTCAGTTTTTTTAATCATTAATTATTCATTTGCATGTGTGTATTCATGTGAACAGGCTGCAACTGTATTTGCCTTTTTCATTCTTTTATTTTGAAATTGAAAGCAACAGAAATGTGGCGAGGCTGATTAACAATAATAATAACTGTTATTATTTTTGGTAGGGGTAGTTATTATTTAGGCAAAATTCATGGCTAATGGAAGTTTTCATCAGTTACCCAATTAAAGGGATGTGGTATGTATGCAAATAAATGAGATGATTTTAGTGATTTTACAAATAAAAATATATGGGTTGTATAAATGTAATAAAAATGATATGATGTGGTGCACAAGGAAATTTCTTAAAAAAATAAAAAAATAAAAAAAAAAATAAAAAATATAAGGGCTTATACACGAATTTTTTATTTATTTAAAAATAAAAAAAAGTGGACAAAGAAAAGGAGTGGAAAAAAAATCAAAAGGCCATATTTTGTAAATCCGTTTTTCAATATTAAATGTATTTAAAGAATACGTTTTTATTAGTAAAACGCATTTACTGAATTCATTTTTGCCAAAAAAAGTTAATTAACGTAATAAACGTAATTAAGTTAATTAAAATATGGTAAAACATATTATTTAAATACGTTTTAAGTTAAAAAAAACAATGACGTATTACTCGAATACGTTTTATAACTAAAAATAATTATATATTTATTTTTTAATTATAAAACGTATTCCAATAATACGTTTTATAAATAAAATTAATATTTACAATTTTGAAAACAAATTTTTCGAGAAAATAAAAAATATAAAACGTATTTTGAAAATATGTTTTTTAACCCTAATTTTAGCCCCAAATTAATTTTGCCCTAATTTTAGCCCCAAATTGATTTTGCCCTAATTTTGCACAGTAAAACGTGTTTTTGAAATACGTTTTTGTAAAAAAAAAAAACCGTATTCTGAAAATACGTTTTACTGTGCAGAAACAACAAAAATTACAAAAACACACCTGTTAATCGAGATCGATCCACAACCAAATATTAATTACACAAGCCCATATCAATCCATTCGTCAAATAAAGAAAAATGAAGCATAATAATTCATTGTCCAAATATAAAAATCCAAATATGTCCAAATATCATACACATAATCCACCAAGAAAGAAAAAAATAAATATATATGTCCACAAAATTTCCGGAATACAACACAACTAACTAGGAGTGTATCGATTCGTAGGGTTGCGCGGTCGGGAGCTAACCCGATGCCGTGGTGGTCGTGAAGAAGATGATGCTGTGGGCGTGGTAGGTTCTTCTTCTTCTTCTTCTTCTTCTTCTTCTTCTTCAGCTGAGTAATTCATTATTTTAAGAAATCAGAAATTCGACTTAACAAAAATCACAAAAAATAAATAAAATTATATTTTTGTTTAAGTTAAAAATTTTCACCTTCTTCTTCTTCTTCTTCTTCCTGAGGCACGGTGTCGGCAGCGGGTTGGCGGTCGCGTCGTCTTCTACCTCCACCAATGTTGGGAGCAGGTCGATGCCTCGTCCGGTGTGACTGCGTCCTCTGGGATCAGACGTAGCTCTCCTGCGAGAGAACTTGGCTCGACGACGTCCCTTGTGCGACGTCTCCACCTCTGACAACCAGAGAACTGTGTAGAAGGCTCTTGGCCTGTTGGAATGCCGCCAACACATCTGGATGGAGTGTATGATGTAGGTGGTCCACGTTAGATAACGTGTGAAAAGCACCCTCCATGGCGGTAGCCTGAAAATTAAATTCAAAGTCAATTATAATGAAACAAAAACAAAAATAATAATAATCATAATAATAATAATAATAATAATAATAATAATAATAATAATAATAATAATAATAGTAATAATAATAATAATAAAACACAAATATATATTACTTACATCGCACTTCCCCTGCTCGGGAAGTGGGTGAAAGCCTCTGTCCGGTTGGGCCACCGCGTACTTGGCAGGGTCACCGAGTAGTCTCACAGTGATACTGTGAAACCAATCAAGGTAACCCGGCTCAGGCTCAATGAATGGCTCCACTGCTTGGGCTGGGACAACATTTTCGTCTCTATGTTCGACCCAAGCATTCCCAAACTCTCCGTGAAAGGCGACCCAATAAAAAACTGGCCTCTCAGTCATCTCCTGGCCTCGATGGTGTAACTGATATTCGGTCTCAGTCGTAAGTATAGGAGGCTCGGGGGTGGACTGCCGGCACCCGAACTGACAGAGGACCTTATCAGGCAGGTGGAGTTCACGGACGTTCCAGTTGAAGATCCACCCTCCATACATCCAGAGGTGTGAACCTTCTGTACACTGGGCCGGGAGAACATTCTCTTGCAGGTGCCACTGATAGGGTAGCCATTCGAACTGAAAAAAAAAAATATACAAAAAAAAAATTAGGAATTAAGTTATAAAAAAAATTAAAACAAAGAACAAATAAAAATAATAATAATAATCTTACATCCGTCTCTGTGAGCCCTGTCAATTGATCCCGGTTGGTGGCTATTCCATTGCCCAGGTGTGTCGTGCTCCTCCTTCCCACCACCTTAAAAATCACATTAAAAAAAAAAACAAAAATGTAATCACAAAATTTGATAGTGGAAATAATTTAAGTATTAAGTATAAATAAATTTTATTACCTTGCACCTAAGGGACAAGCAGGGACTCTCTCAAAGTTCGTATCCCTCATTCTTGAGCGAATACGAGGGATACGTTCATATGCCCAAACCTACACATATTGACATATTCATTTGTTATTAGATATTAGTCTAAATTAGAATAAAAAAATGAATTTTCAAATAAGAAGCAAATAAATTTACCTGAATCAATTGGACACAGTTCTTGATCCAGTTTTCCCCGGACCTGGCGCTCGTGTAGAGCGCTCTATACACTCCGGCCAGGACCGCCGAACCCCAGCTGTACGTCTTGATCATATCGATGTCGTGCAAAAGCTGCAACCAGTACAAGTTCACTCCATTTTCCCTCTGGTCGGGGAAGAAGAAAGAACCGATGCACCAGAGTATAAGGGCCTTCGCCCTCTCCTCGTAGGTGGGGATATGATCCACATCGGTTAGCTCTCTGTTGCACTCGTCTTCTAACGCATAGACCTTCAAATACTGGCCATGAATGGCCCAAGTCTTGGGGTCTTGAACCGGTTCGTCAGGATCCTGAGAGTGGTTTATATAAAATTAAAAACAAAAAAACAAAATTGTAAGAAAAAAATTTACCTGAACATAGGGGTCGAACCCTAGGTAATCATTACAAATTTCTTGCCATTTATATACTGTGTTATCTTGAGTCGCTCCCCAACAAGGCTCTCCATCGATCGGGAGACCAAAAAAAACTTGTACGTCCTGCAGTGTGATGGTGGCCTCCCCGAAGTCAAAGTGGAAGGTATGCCTCTCCGGTCGCCACATTTTCACCAGACACGTGACGAGGCTGTTGTCGGTCATAACTCTGCCCATTCGAAACAACGGGCCAAACCCCGTCTTCTCGATGGCATCCCAAACTCTGGGATGCTGGTGATCCAACGCCTTCCAGAACTGAGTGTCGAAACGGCGGGGTTTAATGACGCCATCACGACATCCGCATATATCTTCGAACAAATCATTCGACCGGTGGCAGTACTGAAGATATAGAGTCGACGGATCCCTCGGACCGGGATGTACATTGTAGCGCTGCGGTTGTGAGGACGACGAAGATGCCATTTTCTGCCAAAAAAAAAAACAATCATTATATACTACATACTAACAATAATTAATTATATTACAATAATACAATCATATTCACACAAAAAAAATCACAAAAACACAAATAAATGAACTAAACAATAAATCCACAAATTCAAAAATCATATACATAATAAATCGAAAATAATCTCTAATCCACAATTCGACTCCAACAATTCAACTTCCGACAAAATAATCCCTAAACATATTATATAAATTCACAAATAAATTCACCTCATCACATATTCACAATATGTCAATAATATGTACAATAATCCCTAGCATTTTATCAAACACCTTCAAATCATATATTTCTAAACAAACTACAAAACCCTAATCAATTTCCAAATAACCACTCAATTTATCAAACAAAATAAACAAACAATCCATCAACATACATACATATCTCAATCACAACACATTTTATATAATTCAAACAACATATTCAATTTAAACCCTAATTCGAAAATGATTGAAAAATTGAAAAAATCGAAGCCTAATAGAATAAATGTACCTAATAGACGGGAAGGGAGGTCCGGTGGTGATGGTTAGTCGAATGTTCGGCAAAATTTTCCGACCACGAAGCTTCTTTCTCGCTCTCTCCGCTCGCTCTCTTTCTCTTCTCTGTGTGTGTGTGTTGCGTTCTGTTCGCGCAAGGAGAGAAGAAGGAGAATTTTTTATTTTTTTTTATATATTTAACATAAAACGGATTCATGAAATCCGTTTATATATTGAATTATCCAAAAAAAAAAAAAAAAGACAACGAGGATCCCAGATTCAGGACTCGAACTCGGGTTCGAGTGAGTGCGTTATCTCTGGGGGCACCTCGTTACCATTAGGCCGCGTTAGGCTATCGCTGAAAGTTTTGTACAACTTTTATTCTTATCCTTCAACATCAAGATTTTCTATAGTATATAGTATTTTTAATATATTGTATGTACATATATATTAACATATAGTCTATATATTATATCGTATATAGTATATATTATGTAGTATATAGTATATAGTATATATTATTTATAGTATAACATCTAAACAATATAAGTATAACATATAAACTATAAAATATCACATATAACATATAAAGTACAACATATAAACTATAAACTATAAACTATAACATATAAACTAAATAAGTATAACATATAAACTATAAAATATAAACTATAACATATAAACATTTAAACTATAAACTATAATATATAAACTATAAACTATAAACTATAACATATAAACATATAAACTATAAAGTTTAAGATATAAACTATAACACATAAATTAACAAAAAACGGATTCGGAGAATCCGTCTTTCAAATTTAGTTATTTGAAAAACGAATTTCTGAAATCCGTTTTATAAATGTCAAAAAAATGGTACAAAGTTTCCCAGATTCGGGACTCGAACCCAGGTTCGAGTGAGTCCGTTATCTCTGGGAGCGCCTCGTTACCATTGGGCCGCGCTAGGCTGTCACTAAAAGTTTTGCGCAACATTTATTCTTATCCTTCAACATCAAGATTTTTTATAGTATATAGTATTTTTAATATATTATTTATAGTATATAGTCTATAACATATAGTATATAGTATATAGTATATAACATATAACATATAGTATATAGTATATAATATATAGTATATAGTATATAGTATATAGTATATATTATATAATATATAGTACATAGTCTATAACATATAGTATATATTATATAATATATAGTATATATTATATAATAAATAGTATACAGTATACAGTATATACTATAAATAATATATACTATATACTATATAATATATAAATTATAAACTATAAACTATAACATATAAACATATAAACTATATAAGTATAACATATAAACTATAAAATATAATATATAAACTATAAACTATAAACTGTATAAGCCGATTTTGTTTTTTATATTTAACGTAAAACGTATTTGGAGAACCCGTTTTACAATTCAAATTATTTGTAAAACGGATTCCCAGAATCCGTTTTATAAATTAAAAAAAAAAAATTGTAACGAGAATCCCAGATTAAGGACTCGAACCCGGGTTCGAGTGAGTCCGTTATCTCTGGGAGCACCTCGTTACCATTAGGGCACGCTAGGCTATTGCTAAAAGATTTGCGCAAATTGTATTCTTATCCTTTAACATCAAGATTTTTTATAGTATATAGTATTTTTAATATATTGTATATACATATACATATATATTATAATTTAACATATAGTATAGATTATATAACATATAACATATACTATATACTATATATTATATTTTATATACTATATACTATATGTTATATACTTACTATATATTATATAATATATACTATATGTTATAGACTATGTACTATATATTATATAATATATACTATATGTTATAGACTATATACTATACATTATATAATATATACTATATGTTATAGACTATATACTATAAATAATATATACTATATGTTAAATTATAATATATATGTATATACAATATATTAAAAATACTATATACTATATACTATATGTTATATGTTATATACTATATACTATATATTATATAATATATACTATATGTTATAGACTATGTACTATATATTATATAATATATACTATATGTTATAGACTATATACTATACATTATATAATATATACTATATGTTATAGACTATATACTATAAATAATATATACTATATGTTAAATTATAATATATATGTATATACAATATATTAAAAATACTATATACTATAAAAAATCTTGATGTTGAAGGATAAGAATAAATGTTGCGCAAAAATTTCAGCGATAGTCTAGCGCGGCCCAATGGTAACGAGGCGCCCCCAGAGATAATGGACTCACTCGAACCCGGGTTCGAGTCCCGAATTTGGGAACCTCGTACCATTTTTTTGACATTTATAAAACGGATTTCAGAAATCCGTTTTTCAAATAATTATATTTGAAAAACGGATTCCTAGATTCCGTTTTTTAAATAAATATTTTTTAAAAAACGTATTAAGAAAATACGTTTTCTACTGGAGATGAAAAAAAAATACAAGTTTTTTCTATTGTAATACCCAAAAAACCTGTTCTAACAATCCAAAACAACAAAACAAATCGAAATACACAATTTAAACCAAAATACCATCAAAACCAAAATTACAGTAAATACTATCCAAACAATTCCAAACAAATCATCTAAACAAATTAAAATAATCCAACCAAATCCAAATGAACTCTCCAAACAAATCCGAATAAACACTAACAAATCTAATTTCCCCACTCATCACGAAGTCTAGACCTGTCGGTGCGAGAATGTGAAGACGGACACTCATCCACAACATGATTTGGATCACCGCATCTAGTGCACTGTCCCCTATCCCTCCCGCGGCGTGACCGACGATCTATTTGCATGCGATATCGTCTCGTTTGCACGCGACCGGGTCCAGGCTTCAAGATCATCCTCTCCCAGTGTGGTATCAATTTCCACTCGACCGGCGCCCATGTATCCGGATTACCAATCGGAGCAAAACTCCAATTACGAAATTGAGCTACCCAGTTCTCCGTCCAAAAATACTCACTGTACAACAGTTTTAGGTCAGTCTCAACTGAACGATAGACGGCTAACGCATGAGAGCATGATTTCCGATGCGTCTGCCACTTCTGACAACTACAACGTTTTCGATTGTAATCTACCTTATACCTGTAATAATTCCCCAGTGATTTATATATATACAATATGAAAAAATTTAATGGACAAACAAAAAAGTAAAAAAAAAATATACTTACATGTTTTGCCCTCTTCCACTCGCCCGTAAACCGGTTTCCACTTCGTACATGGAGCTGTCGGCGTCCCTAACATGGACATTATGAGTGGCGCCTGTCTGCTCCAATTGCAAATATGCGTTATACCGCTCCGTAGCAATGGGAGTCCTGCATCTCGTGGACTTGTTTTGTTCCTGTTGAAACAAATCCAGAGTTTTATGCAATGTGGCATCTACCAAAGCTCTGCACGGCAGGAACCTAACCCCTTTCAGCACGTTGTTGTAACTCTCCGACATATTCGTTGTCAATGTGCCCCATCTGCGTCCTTTATCTTTTAACTGGGTTCACTTCTCCAAAGGAATTCGAAAAAGGTAATTGTGTGCCTCGGGATTCAATGCCAACAGTCGTTGTTCTGTCTCTCGAAACTTTCACTCCGACAACTGCGAACCCAATTCCCAACACCAAGTCCAAATTTTCTTACTCCTGAAATTAGTCACCACGTTGCTTCGAAGGTGTCGAAGGTAAATCCGGTGATACGCAGTGGGTTCTTGCCAATCTGTTAATGATTCAATGGCACTGAGTAGGCCCGCATCCCTGTCAGAAAGAACGCAGATACGTCTCTGGAAGACTACATGTTGCCGCAGATTCCTAAGGAAAAATGACCAACTGTCCGTGCTTTCTTCATCGACAAGCGCATACGCGACCGGCAATAACCGCTTATTCGCAGTCTGTGCTATGGTCACAAGCAATTTTCGCTTGTAGGATCCACGCAAATGTGTGCCATCAACGCTAATAACCGGCGGGCCCCTTTGGAAAGTTTGAATGGCGGGACCAAACGCCCAAAATACAAATTTGAATTGTCTATCTCGAAGGTGTCGCGCCATTTCCCCACCCTGCTATTCTCACTGTACAACTGTGGAGGGATTCGTTGTTTGAAGCGCGGCAAAATACCTACACATTACAAAACAGTTTCATAATAAATAGATAAACATAACAACAGACATTAAATAAATATCCTATATTTGTAATTAATTTTTGCTTACTGAGGGAGTTCTGCGAAGTTCGATTCCCAAGTGCCATACACACTCTCGATGGCTTTTCTCCTTCCGTGCCATGCCTTCTTGTAGCTGACATCCACTTTTCAGCACTGTTTCACATCAGACTGGATCATGTCGACGCCGTACTCCAATTTCTTTCGAATCTTATTACGAATGAGATTTGAAATCATTTGGGTGGTTACATTTCTGTGGTCATTTCTCTCGACCGGTTGCATACAAGTGTGACTATCAGTCCATTCCGTTAGTTCCCACAATTCATGAACCCGTTTGGACTTAGTCACCCGAGCCTTCCACACACAAGGCGGATCTTCACTAGATCTGCAGACCACTTTGTATGACTTTTGATTCGAATCATTTATCTGAATCTCCCGCAACCTATCGAAGCCATCAGAGCCATTTGGGCTTCTTTCTTTCTCCGAAAAACTATACCCAAACGTATGGTCTCAATGTCACTATTCCAGAGTGGAATAGCATACTCGTCCTTATCTATCCTGGACGGGTCCCATTCACCCATCTCGCGGTATACGTGCCGACCACCCCTAGGAAGGGGTGTTCTTCTTCAATGAACTCGGCTTCACTCTCCTCATTTACCGATCTATCTGATTCGATTTATGAGGTCTCGTCTGTGAAATCATCTTCACCGAGTGCGAGCTCTTCGTCACTTTCTTCCTCGTCCTCATTTGCCCTTTCTCTAATTGGTGAGCTTGTCCCTTCTCTAAAATTACGTAGATGAGAAGTCGACGTGCCCTCATCCATTCCCCCGTAATAAGGAGTAAAATCCTCAAACTGTGGAACCGGTGTAATTGCCTCCAATGATAAATGCAAATACACAACGGACATAGGAGGAGAGAAATAAATCCATTACATAGCACTAACGTTATCGAGTCTTCCGGCATTCCACGAACCATCGCGTTGACGAAACATTAAAATAATCTGTTCAATTGTCCAACCTTCTCCAAACCGACAATTTAATCATCTGTACTAACTCTCCATATGATATCCTCCCCGTAATAACAAATGAACCATCCGGACGATCTATAAATGAAACAAATTGTTCTTTCGCACATCGCCAATACAAATTAACAAAATATGGACCGCAATACTCCATTTATTCCTGTTGCAAAAAAAATTCAATTCTTCCTAATTACAACAACACATGATGTCTAATCCAACACCCAAAAAATCCAATTATTCTTTGAACCCATTTTTTTTTACTTCCAATCGATTAATCCTCCAAAACCCTAATACACATAATCCAACAATAAATTAAAACCCCTAATTCTAACCCTAATTTCAAAAAACCCTAAGCCCAACAACTACAAATCAATTTGCAATTGACAATTTCCAACAAAATTCCAATCTCCAATTCAACATACACACATAATCGATAAACAATTAACAATTCTCAATCTTCAAACACCACCACATTCAAACATACTATAACAATCCCTAATCTCCAAACAAATCCAAACAATGTAAAAGTTGAGATAAGCCAATATACCTCGTGCGAATGCGTTAACCAAAAATGAGGTTCGTGTTGTTGTTATCGATTTACATTAGGATGGCGATTGGATCGAGTTTTTTATTTCTATTATACGGTTTCAATTTTTTTTTAAAAAATGTATTTTTATAATCCGTTTATTAAAACCCTAAAAATTAATTTTATTTTTTTTATTAGAAACGTATATTTCAAATACGTTTTACAATTATTAATTTTTATTCAATTTGACTATTTTTTAAAAAAATAAATATTTTTAATATTTTATAAAAGTAATATAAAAACGTATTCTATGAATACGTTTTTCTAATAAATTTTAATTAAAAAAATGTATTCATAGGATACGTCTTTTTAATTTTCTTCCACTCTTTTTTTTTTTATCCACTTTATTTTTATTTTTTTTAAATAAATAAACTAGTCGCTTATACAAAACCCAATAAGGACAGGTAAAACGAGCCCGATATTGTATTATTATTATTATTATTATGCTTGTCCAACCCCCACCCCACGAAGGAACCCAATGAAAACCGGAAACGAAACCTTATCCATTTGAAAACAGTCGATATCTGTAATGCCTGCGAATCTGTCTGTCTGTATATGATGAGCCCAGCAGCTTCCGGTAACATAAAAAAGATCTCCTCTTTTCATTAATTTATCATCCTTTCCACACCAAAAATGCTTCTGCAGACCATCACACCCGCTCTCCCGTCGCCGTTGAATTTCCATCGCGAAAAGCCCTCGCTAAAAACTGTCTTCTTGCCTCCTCTCCCTACAAAATTCTATCTGCGCCGTAAATCATCCTCCATCTCTGCTCATCCCCATAATACAAATGTGAATGCGAGTCTGCTCCAGACTCCGGTGGCTTTGTGGGCCGGCCGCCTCTGCGTCTTTTATGCTCTTCTCAAAGCTGGCCTGGCTGGATCTCCTTCTAATCCGCTTGTTTCAGGTAAATTGGTAGACGTTTTTAGCGGGTTGCTTTAGGATTTTTTTAATATTATTATTTATTCGTCTATGAAAAGAAAAACAAGGTCTGTTATGCGTATTAAAGATGTGCTTTTTTTGGCATACTTGTTAGATTTGGAAAGTGGAGCTGATGATTTAGGGTTCGCTAAGTGGTTTGATAAGTTGAGCAAACCAGGTAATATTTTGTGGGATTCTTTTGCAGAAATTTAGTTATTGCTTCCTGCAATTGAATTCGTTGACATCTCAATTTTATTTTTCTAAAGGCGTTTGGAAATTGTGGTTTTCAACTACTGGACATTATACATTTCAAATTGTTACACTTCTCGTTTGTTGAGCTTATGCACTTATTAAACTCTTTGTAGTATATCGATTCGTCTCATCTATGAGAAATGCTTTATACCTTTTGTGCATCCACAACCGATTCAGGTTCTTAGAGTTGATTCTGGCCATTGAAGGAAATATTGCTTGTTTTGCATGAAAATGACTTGATAAGTTAATGGGAAAGATTCTTAGACAATATTTCTGTTTTATCCCGAGTGTAGTGAAAATGAGCC
Source organism: Striga asiatica (assembly GCA_008636005.1). NCBI lineage: Eukaryota > Viridiplantae > Streptophyta > Magnoliopsida > Lamiales > Orobanchaceae > Striga > Striga asiatica. Next base: position 3,160,992 of record BKCP01009403.1, on the reverse strand, counting down.
AAAGGAAGGGACGTGGTGATCTATGGAGAATTAGGTGGAAAAAGTGGGGAGATAACTAACCATGGAACCTTTTATTATTTTTCAAGAATGCATGAATTCATTCTGAAAAGATATGGATTGATTCTGTGGAAAGATTTTCAGCCATTTTCACTCATTTCAACAGTAGAGCAGTAAATTGTAGAAAACAAATTTGTTTGATGATATTATTCCTGTCAAAAGTGAATATTTTTTTTATTTGTTTTTCTTTTTTGCCGTTCGGATGTGGTTAATGGACAATGAGCCAGATTCAAGATTCAACTGAGGATAACTTTCTACCGGTTAAGATTATAGTGTCTGAGGATTAGTGATAATCATCTTTTATTCTAATTAGAAAAAGAGGCAGTTGAGAGAAGAAAATTGGTCAGCAAATGGCACCCCACAACAAAGGGTACCCTTAGGCGCAATTACAGGGTTCCCTCTAAATCCGATGGGAAGCGTCTGCTTAAAGCCATTGCATCTCTATTGTCAGATGATGATCAGTTTAGAGATGCCACATCACACAAGGTAATGCTAGTTCATACTCCCTTCCAACCTTCTTTATGCCTTTTGCAAATACTTGAATGCTTCAGCTAGTTCCAAAGGTCGATCTATATTTAAAATTCTGCATAATTTAATGTAACAGGTTCCTTGAACTTCTTTTTCTTCAATGCTTCTGCTANAGATAACACTTCTTGCTTATGTTTCAATTAATCATATCATCATATGATTTTGCACACACATCCTTCAATATTTGCAATAACATTCTGTGCTTAATGTTTTCTTGTATTCTGCATCCACTAAATTATGCAATGCTTGTTGAAATATAGTGCTCGATAACTAAATTACTTATTAATCCTTTTCTCTTCCCAGGGCTGTCAGATTCGGAGAGAAAATGCTCATGGGGAAAGTGTTTGCTGTAACAACGTGCGTGCTTTGTTCGATGAGCTCCCGACACCACATTTGATTGTGGAAATTACTCCTTTTCCAGCTGGCCCTCTTACGGAAAACGATTATTCCAAGGCTGAGAGACTAGAAAGGGTGCTTAGATTAGGCCCTTCTGTTTGAACATGTGCATCTGCAAGATTTCTTGTATAATCAAGTCCCTTTTGTTTGTACATATTATACAATTAGCCATAACTTCCTTGGTTGATCTTGTTTCAAATGTATGAGCAGTTTCTAAAATATTTGTATCTTTACTGCTTGTCTCACCACAATTTATTCAGAAACATTTTTTTTTTTTTTTTTTTTTTTANATTTTTTTTTTTTTTTTTTTATTTTTTTCTAGGATTGTGTACAGCCAGCTTGAGGTTGTATTTGACTCCTAGTGCTCTATTTTCTTTCTCCTTGCGAAAATTAAAGCTCACTAAAATAGTTTTATCGAACGAACATCCTTGGAAGCTCACTAAATAGTTTTACGGTATCAAAGTGGGAAGGAACAATAGGTAATTTGTCCTTCAACAGGTTGCGGCTCACTTGGTCCTTCATTTTCTGCTGCAGATTACATTGTTCTAATTTCCTTTCATATTATTATAGGGAACTAAGGTTGGCATAGTCCAAGATTAACATAAAGACCAGCATAAGGATGAATTAATTACAAATATAATCCTCAAATTAACCCAAATCATCTATTTAAAATTACGTATACTCATAGATATTTGTCATTTGTTTTGCCAAATGAACTCTCTCGCGATGAGGATGGTGTTTCTAATATTTATGGATATTAATAGGGATATTAGTATCGGCAGAATAAAGACCCGTAAAGCTAAGACCAAACGAACTCTAAGGACCGAAATTAGCATAGTAACGGCTCGACCAAATTCAGGACCGTTGACCCACGGCTCGACCGGGTGAGATGGTCTTGGGTCGATCCCGGTCGACCGAGCAGTACGGCTCGACTAGAAGGGAGGGTCTTGGGTCGAGCCTGCTCGACCAAGCACTACGGCTTTGGGTCAAGTGGCCCGAGGGTCGACCATTTGCTCATAGGTCGATCGAGTTAGGGGTCGACCGGTGATTCCTAGTTCCGTACAGTTAAGCACTATATATATGGTTAATGCACCCAAATGAAGGTAAGACTCATTTACAATCTTTCCTATTCCGAGATATTGACTTGGGCGTCGGAGGGTCTTGCGCCGGAGCAATTCCGGCGTATCTGCAGGTACCGGCGAACTCAAGGACTTGGACCGCACCGAACCGGTAGATCCACGTTCAAATCGGAGAAGACCTTTCAGAAAACTGGAGCCACTCATCTTGGACCATATCAAATTGGCGCCGTCTGTGGGGAACTCCTAGCTCAACCGGCGTTGATCTGGTGGTATCTCATACATAGCAATCGGAAAACAAGTTAAGGAGGAGAAAACAAAGTGAAGAAGATGGAGCGAGAAAGAGAACAGGAGCAGAGGGAAGAGGATAACTCGTGGTTGCACAAGCGTCCTGTGGGGGCGGGGCCGCCGCCGAGATGGGTGTTGTGCGGAAGCACGCTGGTGACCCCAGCCCCTGCCATTCAACGGTCGCCGGAGCATTCTGGAGCAGTTGCAAATAGCCCGGTGCAAACGGATGTAATGGAGACGCCAACAAGGTCGGACGCGGGCGTATTACGCCGTGGGACAAACGGAGAGGAAACGCAGCTCCATGAGGAGGCGGCGGAGGGGACCAGAGCAAACACCCAACTTCTCACTCTGGAGCAGCCCATACAGATCACGCCCAGCGCGTTGGAGAGGATGATAGCAGCCGCGGTGGAAGCGAGAATGGCGTCGGTCTCACCGCCGGTTAGGGGAGCAGTTGTTCGACCCGAAGCTCAAGGGGTAGAGGATCGACCCGAGGTGCGGGAGGTGATAGCTCGACCAGAGGCAACAACTCGACCAGTCGAGCAGCAGTTGGTCGTAGGAGGACAGGGGCATGAGCCAGAGCAATCGGTCCACTCATTAGGGGCCTTATCACAGCCGTCTAGAGACTCGGTCTTAGAGCGCATGGCGGAGCAACTGCGTGAGCTTCAAGAGAAGGTCAATGGGCGTCAAAGTCTGTGTCATCCACGCCACCCATTTGTAGACGAGGTGTTGAGAGCAGAGCTGCCGCAGGGGTTTCGAGAACTTACCATGGCATATGATGGCTCTACCGACCCGACTCGACATCTAAAGAGCTTCGAGAACATAGCAGTGTTGCACAGGTACAGCGACGCGGTATGCTGCCGGGCCTTTGTGACCACATTGAAAGGTGCTGCCCAAGATTGGTTCCATCAGCTAGCACCAGGCACTATTAAAGATTTTTGAGGTTTCAGCTCATTGTTCACCAACCAGTTCGTGAGCGCGAGAAAGCATGAGAAGACGTACTTATCCTTGATAAATCTGCAGCAGAGGGAAGAGGAGACATTACGAGCCTATATAGCCCGTTACACTCGTGCATGCGCCGAAGTGCCCACCGCCGCAGAAGAGATAAAAGCTGGCGGACTGACCTGTGGGCTACGACCGGGATTCCTTATCCAAAGGACCGGCCTAAAGTTTCGATGAGAGAGGAGGCAAGTACATGAACATGGAAGAGGCACAAGAAGACTTCCTCGTAAGGGACAATAGGAGGGAAAAGAAACAAGAACAGCGACCTCCTCGACCCGATGACAGGAAAGGGGGGCAAGAGAGTAAGCGGGTAGACGAGAAAGGGTGGAAACCGGGCAAGAGGTTCGACCGTTATACGCCCCTGAATGCGCAAAGGGGGCAAGTGTTCGCGTATTAGAGAAAGGAGGCAGCTTAGGGATGCTAGATAGATCTCGACCCCTGCCAAGAAAAAATGGGGTGCCCATTGGGCGACCAGAGTTCTATTGTTGATACCACAGAGAATACGGTCACACCACTGATGCCTGCAAGGAGTTGAGAGACAAGGTGGAGAGGCTAATACGAGCAGGACATTTGAAAGAGTTCGTACTAAGGGTCAAAGACCCAGAGGGAGGAAGGAAAGAGAATGAGAAGAGGGGAAGAGACGATTGTGAAGATCCTGATAAGGACGAGCAGAAGAAAGGGGTAATTCACATGATCTCCGGAGGCCCGACGGATGGAGACTCGAATCGGGCAAGGCGGAGGTATGCAAGGGCGTCGGAAGAACCGATGAGAGAAGAGGTCCAATTGGCGGAGGAGATACCCTTATTCACTTTGGCCCAACAGATCTTGGGGGTGTCGCAATGCCCCACAATGACGCGTTGGTGGTAACGGCAGAGATAGCAAACTTTGACGTCGAGCGTGTTTTTGTGGACACGGGAAGTTCGGTGGATATACTCTTCAAGCACTGCCTCGACAAGATGAAGCTAGACCTACCCCTGCAGCCGGTGCAAACGGCCTTGTACGGTTTCAGTGGAGCAGAGGTAGTCCCCCTCGGTGAAGTTGTCCTCCCAGTGGCGTTAGGGAAAACACCCCTAAGGCAGGTGAAGATGATTAGGTTCCTGGTCGTCGAGACCGGATCAGCATACAACGTGATACTAGGGCGACCCAGCTTGAACACATTCAGGGCGGTAGTCTCAATCTATTGCAGGAAGTTGAAGTTCCCCGTAGGAGGTGGAGTAGGGGAGGTTAAGGGCAATCAAAAGATAGCGAGGTCCTGCTACCAGGTCACTATCAAAGAAGGACAGTCAGGAAAGAGAAAAACCGAAGAGATAATTGGACAATAGAAGAAGCAAGTTAAGGTCGATGTTGCTACCCGGGACGAGCTCCTCGAGATTGAGCTGGTCGAAGGGGTAGAGGAGAAGACGACCCGTATAGGAAAGGACCTGCCAGATGACATACAAGAAAAATTGGTGCAAACGCTATGAGAATTCGTGGACATCTTCGCCTTTAGTCCGGAAGAGCTCACCGATATAGACCCCAAGCTGGCGGTCCACCGTCTCAACGTGGACAAAAAGATGAGACTCGTGAAGCAAAAGCGTAGGCACTTCGGGCATGAGCTGGACCTAGTCATTGAGGAGGTAGAGAAGCTGCTGAAGGCAGGACACATTAAACCGATCCAATTCCCCGAATGGCTGTCCAAAGCGGTCATGGTGAAAAAAGAGCTCAACAAATGGAGGATGTGTATGGATTTTCGGGACCTGAACAAGGCATGCCCCAAGTATCATTACCCGTTGCCGAGGATCGACCAGTTAGTGGATTTGACGGCGGGGTGCGAACTTCTGCGCATCATGGACGCCTCACAAGAATATCATCAAATCCCATTAGCAGAAGACGATCAGAAAAGGGTTAGCTTCGTTACAACCAAAGGAACGTACTGCTATGTGGTCATGCCCTTTGGTCTAAAAAACGCAGGGGCCACGTACCAGCGCTTGGTCGACCAGATGTTTAAGGGCCGAATCGGGCGAAACATGGAGGTGTATGTAAACGACATGCTGGTGAAAAGTAGACGAGCCGCTGACCATATTGAAGACCTGTGGGAGACGTTCAACACCCTGCGGACGTATGTCATGAAGCTGAACCCAGCCAAATGCAAGTTTGGAGTAAAGACGGGTCGATTTCTGGGATATGTTGTCACCGAAAAAGGAATCGAAGTGAATGCGGCTAAGGTACAGGCGGTCTTAAATATGAAGCCCCCCAAAAACCGTCGTGAGGCCCAAGTACTGGCGGGTCGACTGGCTGGTCTTAGTCGATTCATAGCCCAAGCAGCCGAGATGGGGTTCCCATTCTTCAAGACCCTGAAGAAGGGAGCGATGTTCGAATGGACGATGGCCGCACAAGAGGCGTTCGAGCGTCTCAAAGAATTCTTAGCGGAATTGCCCCTCTTGTTGAAGCCAGAGCCAGGAGATGAACTGGTGTTATATCTATCAGTGGGGCAAGTGGCGGTCAGTTCGGTCTTATTGAAGGAGGTAGATCGACACCAAAGGTGTTGGGTTCGATAGTACCGTACGGGCTGTACGCAGCGGAATTTAAAATTTTTAAAGTAAGTATTTATCGTATAAATACAACACCCGTACATACTAATTGCGAATTAACTGATCGTCATCTTTAAAACATGCATCATATACAAATTTTGATTTGTTACTATAAAGTAAATACTAGTAAAAATATTTACCGAATGTCTTGAACTCCTTCACTATTGATGATGGATGAGGGAATCGGTTCCCGGTTGTAACTTCAACGACTTGAGGTTACTCGCTAGAGGAATCCAAGTGTCTTCCCTCTAAACGTATCCACCCTATGAAGCCCGGTTCCGACGACTTTCCTTCGCTAGTAGAAAAGACTCGGTTTTCTTGTATAGGAATATTTATGAATTTTATTTGGGAATTTTAAGAACTCTTTCTTGAAGTTTTATGAAGAACACTTTCTTCTCTTTCTAACACTTAGAAATTTAGGATCAAAAACTTCACTTAAATGCAAAACCATTTTGCATATATTTATACTAAACATTTTAGCATAAAATAATCAACATTTAGTAATATTAAATAAAATCAAATTTTATTTAAATAGTATTTACTAACTTTTGACTTTGAAAATAATAAGATATGTTAAGTAGTTCAAACAACCATCAACAACCATTTTATTATAATCATATTTATTATTTTAATCCTTAAATCATATTTAAAGATATAAATAATAATTGGATAATAAATCTTGAGAATCTTTCTCAAGACTTTATTATTATATCATTTTCCCAATATTATAATAATCATATTATTATTATTTTGGATTTTTGAAATTTAAAATCCTATTTTAAAATTCAACTTTATTAATTTAGTAATTACCTTAATTACTAAAGTAATATCCAAAATGTAATTAATCAATCTTATTGATTAATATATTCCTTTAATTGATATCTAATCAAATTAGATATTTATCAATTAATTCTAACCATTAGAAATACAATCTTTACCTTTGTTCATAATTAGTGTGACCTTTTAGGTTCACCTTAATACTAGTAGTGGGTTTACAACACTTTGTAATTTGAGTTAAATCTTATTAACTCTTATTCATGAATTAACCCTTTAATTTATGAACCCACATATCATGGTAACACCTAGCAAGTAGCATGAATCTAGTATTAAGTGAATAGCGAGTAAACCTATTCCGATTACAACTCCATACATGTAAAATCCTTTCGACATCTAATTTCCCGATTAAGTCTTGGGTATGATTTTGTCGAAACCCAAATTGACTTAATAACTATGATTCTATTTCATGTTTATTAACCCGGTTATGAATCACTATTCATCTCTGCCTTGGCCAAGGACTTTGGATTAATAACTATGAAACACATAGGAAATTCACTTATCTTCATAAGTGTCGAATCCTTTATTGGCCACTAACAAACTTCCATACATATTAACATAATACCCAACTTATCCCTTTAAACGATAGTGCTAGCTACCAAAAGGATAAATCAAAGTAGAATGTAATATGCACAAAGTTACCATTGTGCCTCAAGTCTTAGGATTAGTCATGTACTATTGTAACATGAAAATTCTTATTCGACTGAATAAATTCTTCATTAAGAATTTTCATACGGTCATGTTCAGTGAACTTGTTCTCTAACAAGCACCCACATAAATGTACTTACGTCTTACGCTAATGTTGATGGAATGCAACATTCTTGTCCAACAAGCATACAAACTATGTGCAAGTCTTTTATGGATTATTCGATATCCCATCTCGAAACATCCATCGACTTGGAACTGTATTTAAGATCACGGCTTTCAAGGTATGTTCCATGATCACCATCTCTATGCGCAACCATACCTTATAACCATAAGTGATCTAGGGATTTTATCTTAAGTGCAATTATAAGATAAATGCTTTCTCTTAAGATAAAGAAATGCCTTATTCATAATATAATTCCAATAGACTGTATTTACAAGTAGAATACGTCCAATTAGATTGGAACGCCGGGTACCCTACTCTAACAAAAGGCCCATATACTATACAAGTCGATTGTTGCAAGGGGCGGAGGTTAGATACTCAGACATAGAAAAGGTGGCTCTGGCACTCATCATCACAATCCGGAAGCTAAGACCATATTTCCTGAACCACAAGGTCATTGTCCGCACTAACATGCCGTTGGGAGACACACTGGGTCGACCCAATGTGTTGGGTCGACTCACCAAGTGGGTAGTGGAGCTCGGCGAGTATGATTTAATACTGCGCGGCTAATTCTCTTTTGCTTTGGTTGAATACGATTGAAACCCCGAACTTAATACTGTGAGATCTAATTAGTTTTTATCTATTAATTCATATTTCGTATTAATTGTTTTGTGTGTTTATGTTTATGATTTTGTATTAGGATCGTAGCTTGATCAACTATTGTCTTGTGCACTTAATCTATTGCTTGGTAGATATTGAGTCGGATTTAGATAATTTATCTATCGTAAGAAGCATCTAAGTGTGGTGATTGACCGGATTTAGGCGTTATCATTCTTAGGCAAAATAGTTATACAAGCTAGCATTTAACGGATTAGTTATTTGTTGCTTGTGTTGTCGGACTCTACTTCTTAATGCTATTGCTAGGATAATTTTACACGATGTTGGGAATTGTCTGGTAATAAGGGTTGTGTAGAGGGATTTATTTTTCATAGCCAATTTAGGAGTCAGAATTCATCATTCAATGCCATCTACGTATTTATGAATTGATAATATTTGCATCGAGGATCAGTAGAATAATTCGGGGTGGAAATCAGTTCAACTAGAGCACTTTAGCTATATATTAATCTTCATCTTGTTGTTACTTTTGAGTCTCTTATTTAATAATCTTTTACCAATACTCTCTTTATTTTCTTGTTAATTAGATAATTAGGATTATAAATCATATCTCCCCCATTTTAATCACATAATTAAAGTCATCTAAATAAATTATTCCTCGTGGATACGATCCTTGCTCACGCTACTACATATATCAAGCAAGGTTAATTTGGGTGCCTACGACAGCACTTACCAAATTTTGTCGCCGTTGCCGGGGAATTATTTTAATTAAATCTTTGATAGTGTGATATTATTATTATTATTATTATTATTATTATTATTATTATTATTATTATTATTATTATTTGCTATTTTTTATTTCTCTAACAGCTTGGTTAGTTTGATTTTTATTTTATTGGCAGTTTATGATCGGGACGCATTCTAGAGTTCCTGAAGATAGTCAATTCGATCCAGAAATTGAGAAAACAGCTAAGAGGTTGAGAAAAGAAGCAAGGCAGAGGGCAGCCCTTATAGACAAGGGGACACTTACCAGTTTATTCGAGATTAACAGTGATTCGGAAGAGGACTTTGAAGAAAAGGACTTGGACGTGGTCTCGATGGCGAATGCGAATAGAACATTAAAGGAGCTGGCAGCTCCTAATTTGGATATTCAGCCCCTTTGCATTTCTTTCCCTGCTATAGATGATAACGTTACCTTTGAACTGAAATCTGGGCTAATTCATTATTTACCTTCATTTTATGGTCATGCAGGCGAGGATCCATACAAACACTTGAAGGAGCTTCACTTGGTTTCCACGAGCATGAAGCCAACAGGTATCACAGAAGAACAAAGCAAGTTGCGAGTCTACCCTTTTTTTATTGAAGGATGCGGCTAAGGATTGGCTTTACTACCTTCCGTCGGGCGTGATTGAAACATGGGAGGTGATGGAATGGCTTTTCCTAGAGAGATACTTTCCAGCATCCCGAGCTGCCAACATACGTAAGGAGATATGCGGAGTGCGACAATTACATGGAGAGAACTTGTATGAGTATTGGGAGCGTTTCAAGAAGCTGTGCGCGAGCTGCCCGCAGCATCAAATTAGCGAGCAACTACTTATCCAATATTTTTACGAGGGCCTGGCATTGATGGACAGGAACATGGTCGATGCTGCAAGTGGCGGAGCTCTTGTCGATAAAACACCGGCCGAAGCGAGTCGTATAATTGCCACCATGGCGGCAAACTCGCAGCAATTTGGCACCCGTAACGACGTGACACTTAAAACAGGGACGGGAGCAAATAACTCTATTGTAGAGGAAAAGCTAATGGAACTGACTACTTTGGTGAAACAATTAGCTACTGGAGGAACCAAGCCCGTGAAGCCTTGTCGAATTTGTGCTACCACCGATCATGATACCGACTCTTGTCCTGTGATTGAAAATGAAATAGAGGCACACGCAAATGCGGTCGGTACAAATGGGAACTTTCCCAGGAAGCAGTAATATGATCCATTCTCAAGTACATACAATCCGGGTTGGCGCGTGTTTGTCCCATTTTTGTTAGGTTTTTCGTGTCTGTTTTCTCGTTCTTTTTCCCCTATTTTGAGCCATTTTGTGGTTTTAGAGTCATTTTGTCGTTTATTTCGTGTTTTGAGTATTTCTGTGTTTTTCGTGCATTTTTCCGGTTTCCTTTGTTTTTCTTTCATTTGTGGTGTGTAGGTCGAAAGCTTCGGGAAGATCGAATTTTGGGCAAAAGTCAGTTGGGCAAGCGTAATTAGACAGAGGAGTTCGTTGGGAACACACAGGAAAAAACAGAACTCAATTCCGATACCAGACGAGCCCGAACAACTCCAAAATGTGAAGTAGTGCGAGCTGTCCAGGCCCCGCGCGCCCGCCGCGCCGCGGAGCGCCCATCCACCGCGCCGCGACCCCGCGCCGCGAAGACCCTGCCGCGCCGCGATGCGCCCTCTCTCACGCCGTGATGCAGTTCCACGCCCGCTAACATGTGCTGCTATATATATATGATCGGGAAAAATCTTTTGAAACCATCTCCCCCTCCTGGGTGAAAACCTAAGGTCGGGAAAAACACGAAATATCCCTTTCTCCTCCTTTTCTTCTTCTTCGTCATTTTTTCCCTTCTCTTCATCCTTCTTCTCCATTTTTTTTCTTCTTTTTTATTATTATCAAGGATTAAGCTTTGTATTTTGGATTCAACAACTGAGATTTGGATTTATTGTAAGTTTTTCTCTCTTTATTAATTCATGAATAATGGTTAATTTGAGAGTAATGGTTATGTTTGTTGAATTCGTTATACGTAGCTAATTCCTTCTGCTAGGGATAAGGGATGATTATTCTTGATTAATTTCGTTATTGTCGGGCTCAAGATTGTTCATGCTTGTGCGAGTTGTTTTAATTAGGGTTAATTAATTCTTGCTTGATAACTTGATATAATCGAAGGGTGACACTTCAATCTTGCAATTGGTATCAATGGAATGTTAATTTGTTGAGTTAGGGTTGTTGATTCTATATGATTAGTTGATTAAACACCTTCTAATTGAATTAGCGACTTTTAGAACCGAAAGGGGAGAAGTCGTAGACCTAGGCTCGCATGAGATAGATGATTTCGTAACTGAATAGTCTATAGGTTTTGGATTGAAATACACACTTGCCGATGACCCGTCTCTTGTTACGAAAAGTTATTGAGACTGGGATCATTGACATGTGTTGTATACTTGAGCTAGCTCGTCTATGTTCAATCCCTTGTTACGAAGAGTTATTGGGAGCGAACCGCTAGATGTCTAAGCGAGAGTGTCAATCCCGAACCGAACAATTGATTGCCCGGTTTTGCTTAGAACTTGAATAAATTATCCCCGATTCCCTAGCTTCTTTATCGCTTTCTAGTTCGTACTTTAGGTTCGTTTTTGTTGCTGTTAATTTCTTAGTTGATAATATATTCCTCCCCTATCTGATTAGAGTGTGTAGGATTTCTTTTCTTTTTCTGTGCAATCAATACCAAAACTAAATCCGAACAGTCTTCCTTGTGAGATCGACCCGAGGTCGGGAGTCATCCCGTACTCGGTAAAAATATAATTTGCTACAACAAATTTGGCGCCGTTGCCGGGGAAGGCAAGTAGGATATTTGGTTTTGGTACTGATTTATTTTCTGTGTTTCTCTTCATTTTGTGTTTTTCGTATTTTTGTTCTTTCTTTTGTGCATCTTTGTTTTTCTTTTTGTCTTGTTTGTTTTTGTCTTCTTTTTCTTCCCTCTTCGTGGCTACGTGTGGTTTTTTTTCTTTTTTTGGTGTGCAGGAAGTATGAACTTCAACCATGTGTTTCCCTTACCGCACACCCAGTCTTGGGGTCACGAGCCGAGCTATCACGATGGGAGCTACCACAACCAGTCATATTCGTACTCTTCCAAGCAGTACTGGGATCCCTACCCAGTCGAGCAATCTTATGAGTCCTACGAATTCAACGAGAAGCTCGACCAGATTCTTACCTTTATAACAGCTCGAGAAGAAGAGGCCGCATTCAACGAAAAACTTGATCTAATCCTCGATCAGATGATGGCCCAAGAAAACCGAGAAGAGGAGGTAGAGCTCAGATGTGCCCGTTTGAGTGAGCAATTGATAAGTCTAGCAAGGCGCATTGACTCTATCGAGTCACAAGCCGACGAGCCCGTGGTTGTGGACCCACATCCGGAGCCCATGTCTTTTGATGAGCTCGAGGATGACTCTTCGGGATACGATGCCAAACTTGATCTCATCCTCGATCGGATGATGGCACAAGCAACTCGAGATGAAGAGATTGAGCTCGGATGTGCTCGATTGAGTGCACAATTGGAGAGACTAACAACACGCATCGACCGTATCGAATCACAAGCTTATGAGGGCCCTAACCATGATCCACATCTTACGCCTGGAGCCCGAACATGTAAGTCGATGCGTATTAGCGACCTTGACGACGATGAAAATGTGGCTCCACATATCGAGAGTGACACCCTAATGGAGGAGATTCTTGAGCCTGATCGAGATGTTCCTGAGTTTACATTTTCTCAGGATTCCCCTCTCACGATCGAGTCGGAGGGTTCACATTCCGAGCCACCACCCTGTGCTACTGATAGAGACGGGTATAGCTCGACATGCCCTACGGATATTTTCATATTTCCTGAGGTCAACTATAGAGAGTTGGTGAACAAAGCTCTTCGTCAATACTTGGAGATTGCTCGTGCCCGAGACCACTTCCTTCAGAACACAGCCACCCGGATCCACCATGCCCGCCTTCTTGCCAAACTGCCTGGGCTACCACTTCTCAAAAATACGAAGGCGTGGCATGATCGCCATTTCTTTCTGGACCCTGGTTGAGTCGTACTCAGGTTTCGTCAAGCTAATGACGTTAAACAAGCGCTTCTTGCGAGGCAACCCAAGTGATTTACTGCTTTCTTAGTTATTTTCTTTTTGCTTTTTATTTCATCTTTTAATAATTGGAGTTTGGAGTTTCTGTGTTTTTCTTGGCAGGTACTAGTCGCGATCTCGAGCAGGAGAATTGAGTTAAATGCTGATTGTCGAGGTTCTGGGCTAAGCATAGGCGTTCGGCTTGCACATGGATGCTTATTCTCCTCGAGGCATCTTCGGTTTGCACACCCTTTTCTTTTTTTTCTTTTTATCCTTTTTGAGTTGTTCTCCTCCTGTCCTTTCTTTTGAGTCTTGTGTTCTTGTGGTAGTTGCTAGTATTGGTTCGCTATATGAAAGTGCTAGGTCCTTAAATTTGACTTCCTGTTTTGTGTTGAAGCAATGAGGACATTGCCTCATTTTAAGTGTGGGGGAGTTATTCGGATTTTTGCATGCTTATATGGTGGACCGATCTAGTTTTAGTTTTATTTTTGTGTTGTTGAGCATGGTATTGGTGGATTATATGATTTATTGATGGATGTTTGATGAAATTGGGAAGTTGTGATGACGATTGTGTTGATCATTGCCTCGATATTGCTTGATTGCTTTGAGTGACATTTATTTACCTTGTGAGGTTTTGAGCCTAACTCTTCTTTCTTGTGAGATATTGGTCATATTCTTGAATGATTAGAACTTGCCTTGAGTTTGTTTGAAAGGAATCTATTAGAGTTTGAAATTGCGAATGTGATTGAGGCGTTTTGTTTGAATAGCTCACTTCTGCCTTGTTCATTGGCCCTATTTATTATTCCACTAGTAGCCCGTTTGAGCTTAAAACCTTTTCTTGTCAAACTGTTGACTGATTTGTGTGATGATTAGGTGATTGGTGGCATTTCTGAATATGGTGGACATTGAGTTGCATTTTGTTTGCTTGACCATTCAAAAAAAAAAAAAAACAACTTTGAGAGTTCACAAGACGAATCGAATGGATTCTGCTCCTCTTACTAGTCGATTCATTTTGACAGGTAATGAGCATTGGGAAACTACTGTAGGAAACTTGGATGACCTCCAATGTTCACACCTACAGAATGTTGTCCTTTTGATTCAATCTTGTTGGGAAAAAGTTACTCTCCAAATAAAAATAAAAAACAAAGAGAAAAAGAAAAAATAAGGTTAAGTGCCGATGTTGAAACTTGCTCTGAGCATCTATGTGTTGTTTGAGGAATGTTGGTTGGGTAGTAAGTGTGTTGTCATGATTATTCTGGATGAGTGGCGGAGAACTCGAGTAATCTATTTGCTCGAGAATTGTGATTGTTTATTTGAGCTTCTTTTCCTTTATATATCCTTACCTTGAACCAAATAGCCTACATTACAACCCGTGAAGTCCTCTTGATTCGCAAGTTTTGAGCTTTGATTGTTTCTGAGTAATTTAAACGATTGGCAAGCATATGTTGAAACTTGAATATTGATCAATCTGAGAGAACCTATCATATATTCATGTAAAAGAATGAGTGAGGCATACACTAATGTTTCTGTATCTGAGAGTTTGTCACTTTGAGGCCAAGTTGATATTTGAGGCATATGGTCGTACAATCGTTGGAATTCAACCCGGTTGAGTTAAATATTTCTGAGGCTCTTCTTGTATGAAATCGATATCCATGCTCGTGTCTTGTTTTCTTTTCTTTTGTTTTTGTTCGGGACGAACAAAGGTTTAAGTGTGGGGGAGTTGTTTGTCCCATTTTTGTTACGTTTTTCCTTATTATTTTATCTTTCTTTTTCCCCCATTTTAGGTCTTTTCGTTGGTTTTTATTCGTTCTTATAGTTTATTGTGTGTTTATCTCCATTTTGGTTTTCTACGTGTTTTCCGTATGTTTTTTCGGTTTTTCTTCGTTTATGGTGTGTAGGTCGAAAGCTTCGGGAAGATCGAATTTTGGGCAAAAGTCAGTTGGGCAAGTGTAATTAGATAGAGGAGTTCGTTGGGAACACACAGGAAAAAACGGAACTCAATTCCGATACCAGACGAGCCCGAACGACTCCAAAATGTGAAGTAGTGCGAGCTGTCCAAGTCCCGCGCGCTCGCCGCGGCGCGAAGCGCCCATCCACCGCGCCGCGAAGCACTGCCGCGCCGCGGAGCGCCCTTTCACCGCGCCGCGAAGCCCTACCGCGCCGTGGAGCGCCCCTTCACCACGCCGCGCCCTTACCACGACCCCGACTGCGGCTCCCAGCATCCCGCGCGCCGCGAGCCTTCCACACGCCGCGGCACCTGTTTCCCTCGCGCCGCGCCACGCCGTGACTCGTCTTTTCCTATATAAACTCGATCGGGATTTCGACATAAGATCATCTCCCCCTCCTGGGTGAAAACCTAGGGTCGGGAAAAACACGAAATATCCCTTTCTCCTCCTTTTCTTCTTCTTCGTCATTTTTTCCCTTCTCTTCATCCTTCTTCTCCATTTTTCTTCTTCTTTTTTATTATTATCAAGGATTAAGCTTTGTATTTTGGATTCAACAACTGAGATTTGGATTTATTGTAAGTTTTTCTCTCTTTATTAATTCATGAATAATGGTTAATTTGAGAGTAATGGTTATGTTTGTTGAATTCGTTATACGTAGCTAATTCCTTCTGCTAGGGATAAGGGATGATTATTCTTGATTAATTTCGTTATTGTCGGGCTCAAGATTGTTCATGCTTGTGCGAGTTGTTTTAATTAGGGTTAATTAATTCTTGCTTGATAACTTGATATAATCGAAGGGTGACACTTCGATCTTGCAATTGGTATCAATTGAATGTTAATTTGTCGAGTTAGGGTTGTTGATTCTATATGATTAGTTGATTAAACACCTTCTAATTGAATTAGCGACTTTTAGAACCGAAAGGGGAGAAGTCGTAGACCTAGGCTCGCATGAGATAGATGATTTCGTAACTGAATAGTCTATAGGTTTTGGATTGAAATACACACTTGCCGATGACCCGTCTCTTGTTACGAAAAGTTATTGAGACTGGGATAATTGACATGTGTTGTATGCTTGAGCTAGCTCGTCTATGTTCAATCCCTTGTTACGAAGAGTTATTGGGAGCGAACCGCTAGATGTCTAAGCGAGAGTGTCAATCCCGAACCGAACAATTGATTGTCCGGTTTTGCTTAGAACTTGAATAAATTATCCCCGATTCTCTAGCTTCTTTATCGCTTTCTAGTTCGTACTTTAGGTTCGTTTTTGTTGCTGTTAATTTCTTAGTTGATAATATATTCCTCCCCTATCTGATTAGAGTGTGTAGGATTTATTTTCTTTTTCTGTGCAATCAATACCAAAACTAAATCCGAACAGCCTTCCTTGTGAGATCGACCCGAGGTCGGGAGTCATCCCGTACTCGGTAAAAATATAATTTGCTACAACATCGCGATCACCCAAATTTGAGTTACGGGAACTCGTTTTACCAACAGCCCGGCCCGAACCATGGCGGGAGTTTCCAGCAACATCCCCCTCAATTATTTCGCAGACAAGCACCACCCGAACAACCCCCAAACTCTGATTCTGGCACTCTTTAGAAGACATCGTGAAGCAATTAGCCTCCAGTACTCTCCAATTTTTAAAATAAACCAAGGTGAGCATCCAGACCCTTGAAACTCAAGTAAGCCAGCTCGCGACCTCTGTGAATCGATTGGAGGCACAAGTTAGTGGAAAGATCCCTTCTCAACCTGAGGTAAACCCTAAGAATGTGAGTTCCATGATCTTAATAAGTGGCAAAGAGTTTGAGCATATAAAGGAGAAATCTCATGAGCAGCAGTTTGAAGCAGCATGTTCGAAAAACCAACATGGCCATGTCGCTGACCATGTTCATAGTAAAACTGAACTGGATATAGAAACTGACCTGGGAGCAGAAGAGAGGAACAAGAAGGCAAAGAAGAAGCCGACTTATTCCGAGTACAAACCTGAACCACCCTTCCCACAGGCATGGGTTCGACATGAGAAAGACGGGCCTATCCGAGATATTTATGAGACGTTTCGAAGATGCGAGGTGAACATCCCGTTGCTAGATGCCATCAAGCAAGTGCCTCGCTATGCAAAATTTTTGAAGGAGTTGTGCACCGTTAAGAGAAAACAGCAACTCAAACGCCGCGAGAAAGTTAAGGTATGTGAGAATGTCTCTGCTGTTTTGCAACGGAAACTTCCCACGAAATGCAAGGACCCAGGTATGTTCTCAATTCCTTGTGTCATTGGTGGAATGCATTCTGAAAGAGCTATGTTAGACTTGGGAGCTTCTATTAACGTAATGCCATATGCAATTTATAGTTCTTTAAAGCTCGGACCTTTAAGTCCAACTGGGGTAGTCATTCAATTGGCAGACAGGTCCAATGCATTTCCGAAGGGTTTGGTCGAGGATGTTCCTGTTCAAGTTAAAGACTTGGTTTTTCCAGCAGATTTTTATGTTCTTGATATGGAGAATAACAGTGCTGCTACTCCTATTTTACTTGGAAGACCTTTTCTAAAAACGTGTAAGACCATGATTGATGTGCATAGTGGAATTCTTAGCATGGAATCTGATGATTAATTAATTAAATTTGATATACATAATTCTATGAAGTATTCTGGTGATGATGAATCCGTACTATCTGTTGACTTGGTTGATGATTTGGCTCAGGAAATTTTTTCACTTTCAAAGGATAATACCGTGGGGGACATCATCAGCACTTTACCAGACAACTCATTACCTAGCATTGTTCAAGATCAAGCCAATGAATTAGACACGAACGTGATCATGGATGATGACTTAGAGACCAATGTTAAAGGTGAGTTTATTGGTATTAGTTCTTTCGATACTAACGAAAAATCTCCACCCTCTATTTTGCAGACACCCGTCAAAGAACTGCAGCCCTTGCCCGACCACGTCAAGTACATATTCCTGGGAGAAGAGAGCACATTTCTAGTGGTCATTTGGAGTAAGCTTACCAAAACTCGAGAAGACGAGCTCGTGAAAGTTCTTTAGTCACACAAACAAGCATTGTGGTGGATTATCTTGGACATAAAGGGAATATGCCCCTCAATTTGCATGCATCACATTTTATGGGAAATAGAAGCTGAACCTGTTCATCAACCCCAACACTGCTTGAATCTGGTGGTGTTGGATGTCGTGAAAGCTGAAGTCCTGAAGCTTCTGCACATGAGTGCAAGCGGCGAGCATAGGAGGCTGGGAAAAGAGTACGACTTGAAAGTACGGTACCAGAAGATCGGATCAAAGACGGGGTATTGAAAATGTCTCGAAAAAAGAGATCGATGGGCAGGAGGGACTACGATTTCAAGAATTGGAAGACATGAGAAACGATGCCTATGAGAGCACCAAGATCTACAAAGAGAAGACGAAGGCTTTTCATGACAAGATAATTTCGAGAAAGCAGTTCGTAGTTGGGCAAAAAGTTCTCTTGTACTAGTCCCGTCTTCAGCTATTTCTAGGGAAGCTACGAACGAGATGGAAAGGACCTTTTGAAGTCAGCAAGGTCTGTACGCATGGGGCAATTGAGATTCGGAGTCCGTCGAGCTCGAAGCCTTTTATAGTCAACGGACATCGACTTAAGCCATATCACGAGAACTTTCAGCCTGAGCATGAAGAAGGAGTGGGTCTCGAGGACCCCATTTATTCTGAATAAATCGAGAGCTTTGTGTCGAGCCAACGACGATAAAAAAGGCTCTTTTTGGGAGGCAACCCAATTTTTATTTTTATTCATATTTTTTTATTTTGTTAGTCTTTGTTTTGTTATTTCTCTAGTATGTTAAGAATTTGGGGTGATTTTAAGGTGGAAACGATTTTATTTAAGGCATGAGAGAATCCCGTACATGTTAAATGATAGTTTTTCTAAGCCGTGCCCACGCCTTAAGATAATTCGTTTCTGTTGCTGATACTTTTCTTTCTGTTCTATGGCAGGAATTTTGTTCAAACACTGGGACTGGTGGTGTTGGTATTTAATTGACATGGACATGTCAGTAGAGACCTGGAACTTTTTCCACAGCAACTTGGGCTGTGAGCAGCTTTAATGGGAGGTGAGCAGCTTTAATGGGAGGTCTGACAGATCTTTGAGAGAGCTGCCACCTGAATAAAATTTTATGAGTCTCTATGCCTAGCATTACTTCATAATATTTGAAATGTGGCCAAAAGTGTTTGTCAGAGTTTTGAGTTTTGAGGTTTGTTTAATGGTGTTGAGTCTTGATTGTTATTTCTCTTGTGGTCATTTTTAATTCATCTATGCCAATTCAGTAGAACAACCCTTTTCTTGTGTCCATACACTTGTTTTGTTTGAGCCTTTGATGCTACATGATGATGATTATTACTTGATGATTATGTGATGGAGACGCATGGAATTAACACTTAGCTATTACCTTCTTATTGGTGAGATTTGAGCTTATGAGCATATATTAAATATCTTGCTCCATTTTCATGAATGTGTGATGTCTCGGCTAGTTGATTTTTCTAGAACATGCTCTGCTATGCATGTCTATGTGTACACCTTTAATGAAATTGAATGCATAAAATCTAAATAAGGGTACTTAGGACTAGTCTTTTCTCTTTATAGCCTCTCTTTTGAAGCCTACCCTTTTTCATACATCACTAGTAAGCCTTTTTGAGCCTTAGACATTTCTTTGATTTATAACCACACTATAAGCTATAATATCCTTTTTCTTGATGCCATCTTTTGAACCTTGGATCGGATCAATTATATGAATTTCTTTTAGATAAAGAAGAGCTCATGGTATTATGTACTTAGGTGTGATCGTGCCTTGTACGTAGTCTCGTTATCCGACGTAGGCTAGTTTATCTTCTATTTCGTATTTAAAAAAAAAATAAAAAAATAAACAGCTGGACAAGAAGCTGGAAAAAAAAAACTGAAAAGAAAAAAAAAAGTAGAAAAAAAAGAAAATGAAAAAAAGAGGCAGGCATTCTGTACAGATTTTATTTTTATTTTTATATTTTTTTTTCTTTCTATGTTGGCCGATTATTGAGAATCGCATGATCATCTTGCATTGAGCTTGGTTTATGATGAGTTTGTGTGATTGGTTCGATCCCGTTAGCCTTTATCTTTCTTATCTCACCTTACCCTAAGCCTCATTACAACCCGATTTAACCCTTTGATTTTGTGTTTATTCTTATTACATTTTGGGTGATTGTACATGATATCTTTACAAGCTTATGGTAAAAGTCCTCGATGTCTTGACTTGAGCGTACACTTAACATCTAGCCTATACACTTTGAGTGAAAGAGTGAATTTCGTGAGAAGTGTTGATTTCCATGTGTTTAAATTACGTGATTGTTGGGTGTATTTCTCATTGGTTGGTTGATGGGGACTCAAGTTTGACTTGTGTATTGATGCTTACTCTATGTTTTGAATTGGCATTAGATGATAGAAGATGATTGTGAGTTGAGATAATGGATTTAGCTTTATGCTTGAGGACAAGCATCGTTTTAAGCGTGAGGGTGTTTGATAAGTCGAAAATATGTGTTTCTATTATAGTAAAATACTGAGTTTGTATTGGATATTTGTGCTTAAGTGACGTGTTTTCAACTTTATAATATGTCTTCGAGTAGAATCTACCATTGATGATATTTTGGTGCAGTTAGATCGTATGAGCTCGACTTGGTGCACATATAACCAACATGGAAGCGCTGATATTTGTAGAACATGGCCATGTCAGTAAAAGCGGAGGTGTACGGCGTATCAGTTCTTAATATGGGCCTGTTAACACTAAGCCCAATAGCAATATTAAAAGTCCAGCCGTAATTAAAAGGAAGCAGATCAGATTTTGAAGAGACCTACACACCACGTTGACAGCCGCAAGCAGACAGAAAGATTTGGACGGGTAGCAACCTGGAAGCTTTCACTTCTCTTTCTCTATATTTTTAATTATACTTTTGCTAGATATTATGGAAGCCCTGCGCGGCTAATTCTCTTTTGCTTTGGTTGAATACGATTGAAACCCCGAACTTAATACTGTGAGATCTAATTAGTTTTTATCTATTAATTCATATTTCGTATTAATTGTTTTGTGTGTTTATGTTTATGATTTTGTGTTAGGATCGTAGCCTGATCAACTATTGTCTTGTGCACTTAATCTATTGCTTGGTAGATATTGAGTCGGATTTAGATAATTTATCTATCGTAAGAAGCATCTAAGTGTGGTGATTGACCGGATTTAGGCGTTATCATTCTTAGGCAAAACAGTTATACAAGATAGCATTTAACGGATTAGTTATTTGTTGCTTGTGTTGTCGGACTCTACTTCTTAATGCTATTGCTAGGATAATTTTACACGATGTTGGGAATTGTCTGGTAATAAGGGTTGTGTAGAGGGATTTATTTTTCATAGCCAATTTAGGAGTCAGAATTTACGGCATCTACGTACTTATGAATTGATAATATTTGCATCGAGGATCAGTAGAATAATTCGGGGTGGAAATCAGTTCAACTAGAGAACTTTAGCTATATATTCATCTTCATCTTGTTGTTACTTTTGAGTCTCTTATTTAATAATCTTTTACCAATACTCTCTTTATTTTCTTGTTAATTAGATAATTAGGATTATAAATCATATCCCCCCCATTCATCTAATTAAATTATTCCCCCTGGATACGATCCTTGCTCACGCTACTACATATATCAAGCAAGGTTAATTTGGGTGCCTACGACAGCACTTACCAGAAACCCAGTTCAATGGGTCAAAAATCAGATCGTGGTGCGAAGAGATGAGGGTGAAGCAAAAATTTGTCGCAGTGGCGCACTCGCAAGCCAATGGGCAGGTCAAAGTGGCTAACAGAATCATTGTGCAAGGACTCAAGAAGAGGCTGGAGAGAGCATCGGGCGCATGGGTAGATGAGTTGGACTCGGTGCTGTGGTCATACAGGACAACCCCTCAATGAACGACCGGGAAAACACCATTTAGCTTAGTCTATGGAATGGACGTTGTGATACTGGTCGAAGTGGGGGCAGGCTCGCGTAGGGTCGACACGTACGATGAGGGCACCAACAATGAGCTACAAAGAGAGGCCTTGGAAACGATTGATGAGCTACGCGACACAGCCGCTATAAGAGTCGCTTTGTACAAACAACAAATGAAGACGGCTTATGACAAGAAAATGGGGCCAAAGGGATTTCAGGTCGGGGACTTGGTGTGGCGAAGGGCTGACGCCTTGAAGAAGGTCGGGAAGATGGAGCCAGTGTAGGAAGGACCGTTTAAAGTTCTCAAAGTCCTGAAAAGGGGAACATACGAGGTTGAGGACAAGTATGCAAGGTGCTGCCCAGGGCGTGGAATGTTATTCACCTCAAGAAGTACTTTGTTTGACTAGGTTAAGCAGTGGTCGATGTACATACCTTTTGTTAGCACCGAGGTACTTATTCCGGTGAATATCTTGTAGCTATGGTGTTTTGATGCACGACAATGTTTGTGAAGATGTGCTCAATGAAATGTCGTGTTTTGGTTGAAACGATAATGACTGGTGTAGCTACATAATTCCTCAAGGCTGCGCGGGTCAATCAGAAGCCTTAGGATAAGTCACCCGGGGCAATAATTCTTCAAGGCCGCGCGAGTCGATCAGAAGCCTTAGGGCTAGATCACCCGGGGCAATAATTTTACAAGCCACGTGGGTCGATCGGAAGCCTTAAGGCTAGATCGTCCGGGGCAACAATTTTTCAAGGTCACGTGGGTCAATTAGAAGCCTTAGGGCTAGATCACCCGGGGCAGTAGTTTTTCAAAGCCACGCAGGTCGATCAGAAGCCTTAGGGCTAGATCACCCGGGGCAATAGTTTTTCAACGCCACGCGGGTCGATCAGAAGCCTTAAGGCTAGATCACCCGGGGCAATAATTTTTCAAGACCACGCGGGTAGATCAGAAGCCTTAGGGCTAGATCACCCGGGGCAATAGTTTTTTAAGGCCGTGTGGGTCGATCAGAAGCCTTAAGGCCAGATCCGGGGAAATAATTTTTCAAGGCCGCGCGGGTCGATCAGGAGCCTTAAGGTTAGATCATCCGGGGCAACAATTTTTCAACGCCATACGGGTCGATCAGGAGCCTTAAGGCTAGATCGTCCGAGGCAACAATTTTTCAAGGTCATGCGGATCGATCAGAAGCCTTAAGGCTAGGTCGATCTATTCGAATGATATCGACCCTAGAATCGGAAAGGTCGATCTATTCGACCCCAAAGCACCATGAGGGTCGAGCATCCGCGAAGGTCGGATGGCTCGACCCTATACCCGAAGATGATAACCCAACCATAAACACATCGACAAACACAGTCATAATAAAGGAAAGCAACATTGCATAACATCAAAAAGGAGATAGCGAATACATCAAGCGTCATCAAAACAACCAAATACATGGGCACTAATAAGAGTTCCATATGAAGTCAAAAGTCATGAAAAGCAACATAATAGTTCTGAAATAGCAACGACAAAAGAAAGCAGAAAACTACACTATGTGTCATGAGGGCGCTCAGCAGCATCTACAGTTGGGTCCACGCTCGACCTGGCAACAGGGGTAACTGCAGAGAAAGTGGGGGGCTGGACCAGCACCGTTTGCTCCGGCGGAGCAGAGGACGCGTGAAGCTCAGGGATCTCGCTCGACTCCTTAGGGGGGAAGGGGGGGCGAAACCACGGGACCCTGAACGTTGGCATCATCCTACATATCGTCCTCCAACTCGGCCTCTTCAGAAGGGGTCGGAGTAAGAGGAGGCGGTGGAGGAAGGGGGCAGAAAAGAATGGGGCAAGACCATCTGGCCCTCAAGCCCTGCTGCGCTCACCGAAATGGCGAGAGCCGGCTCCCACCAAGGGTGATCGTAAGGTAGTGTACCGTCGCCCTTAAACCCTCTGGGGTAAGGTAAATCACTCTTCAGGGCCTCATGGCGGGAGGACTCGGCGGAAGCGGCATGACGGGACTGGGCCTCCTTCATCTGTATCGATAAATTAGCCAACTTCCCCTGGAGCTCTTTGTTCTTCTCCTCGAAGGTCTTCTCACCCTCGGTCATGGACCTCTCGAGGACGACACACTTTCGGTCCGCAGTCTCCTTGCCCTGGCGGGCGTCGACCAGCTTCAGGGTCCCATGGTAGAATGCGCCTTATCAAGTTGCCGTTTTAGCTGATCAATCTCCATACGGTCACCTCCAGTCTTCCCATTCACCTCGTCGAAAAGCAAAGGGCTCACTGCACTAAGGAACCACAAAAAAAAACAAACGCCGATTCGTCAGATAGATTATGGCAGGGTCGACATCTTTCTCAAAGTCGGGAGGAGTAGCCACGCTATCACCAAGGTCGGAGGGTCGAGCGCGCTTACGAGAATCGACCCCATCACGGTTGGGGGTAGGATGAGTTGGACTAGACCGCCCAACGCTCGGAGAGGGGACGGAACCAACCACCTGACAGCTCGAACAGTAAGGAGTCGAAGTAGTACGACAAGAGGAAGGGCGCGCGTCGGCCCGCGATGGAAGGTCGACTGCTGGATGGGTTCACTGAGACCCAGCACTATGAGAAGCAGACTGGTTCTGACTCCGGGTATGCGTCGAGGGTCGGTCTGCTTGACCTTGGTTCGAGGGCCCATCATCGCGCGCCTTCTTGGACCTTGCTTGTTTCTTTAGCAGTATGTTTTGCTTGACGATTGCATCTGAAAACAGCAAGTATAAACGGGTCAGTACAAGTATACATCAGAAACATAACAACAAGGATTGATATGGAAGATATGGTCGACATGGTCGATACGGTCGACCCCACAGTCGATACGACCGGTTCGCGGTCGACCCTCAACACCAACGCGATACGGTCGATCCGATCGACTCGATCGGGGTGGCCAATACGGTCGACACGATCGGAGTGGTCGACATGATTGGTTCGTGATCGACCCTTGGAGCCAACGCGATACGGTCGATTCGGTCAGCACGGTCGACCAAACGCCAACATGGTCGACCCATGGACATGGTCGACATGGTATACCACCGGCTAACATGGTCGACCCACGAACATGGTTGACACGATAGACCATCAGCCTTGTGGTCGAAACGACCAACCCCTAGCCCATAGAGGGGTCTCATGGTCGACTCGCAACTAATGGTCGATGGGATCAACCCAGGGCCGATACGACATGGTCACAGTCAACACGTTCGACCTGCACGACCCGCTAATAGGGAAACGCCGTGGTTGAAACGTGAGACCTTGTATCTAGGGTTGACGTGGTCGACTCACACGGTAGGATAGTGTGAGGGCAACACGGTCGACCACACAACCACGCTGTGGAATCGACCCACACTTCACAAACACAACTTTAACGTGGTCGAACCCGACAAGGGCCCACCAAGGGTCGATTAGCTCGACCCGCGCACAACGACAAACAAGAACAAATAAACCATATGCACGTAAGCAGGATAAGGAATAATAACAACAAAAATTCAAATGCAAGTAAGGAAGGACCAACAGTGGGTACCTATGGTGTCGGAAGAGGGTGGCTCTTTGGTGGTCAAACCGGCATAATGACGAAGGGTGACAGAGGAAGTAAGGGTTACTATGGCGATAGGTTCCTTATTCCACTCTTGGACCACGGGTCTCCAAGGGGAGTTCTCCTAGGCATATGTCATGGAGAAAAATGCTTATGAAGCCACTTCGGCTCGAAGAAGAATTCTTTGGTCAGAGGCCAGACGAAAAAGAACCTTCTCTTCCACAAGGGGATATTGGAAGGGAGCTTCCAGATAAACTGAGCCCTGTTATGGGAAAGAGTATAATGGCACCCCGTGTTAGCCCACTTTTGGAACCTCAAGTTGTAGCAATACAAATAGAAGTCGGGCTCTAATTTCCCCAACCAGTGATGGCAATAAAATAGCGAATGCGATCATGGTTCGAATAGCATTAGGGGGAAGCTGGTTTAAGGGAAAATTAAACACTCGACAAAGACGCAAGAGAGGGCCAAGGCCAGAGAATCGAAGACCCGCACCAACTTGGTCCTTAAAAAACGTGTAACATCCGGAAGGAGGTTGATCATATGTATCCGATGGGGTCGGTTTCATGAACTCCCAACCGGTAGGTAACTCGCAAAGCTCCTTGAACTTTGCGATGTCGTCGGACGACATACTGGAGAAAGGACTAGGTCTACTCTCGGGGTCAACTTCCGAAGCCCCACACCCACTCGAGTCTGTCGAGGAAGACGCGTGACTGCCCGAATGGACCGAGGGGGTAGCATGACCGCCTGACTTGGCCGAGAGAGAGACGCGGGTTCCCGACCCACGCGAAGGGGAGCTGGGTCCTCCCGAACCGGTTAAGAGTGAGACGCCTCGGCCCGAAATAGAGTCGGGGATGTCAAAGAAAGAGGGGATATCCACGAGGTCAGAAGGGTCATTCAGAAATGAGTTCCAAACCATTGAAGCTCGTCCCAAGTGAACACGCCTTCGGTCTCGTCAACTAAATGAGAGCGCCGGCCCCGGAAGGAGGATCGAAAGGTATATCTACATAAAGGGATGTAAGGGAAATGACATAAGGTCTATTGGACAAGAAAACCCGGCTTAAACCTGGAAATCAGGCTATCTAGCATAAGAATAAAAAAAACACCGGCGGGTGTACGTGCATACAAGTCGAAAATTTTACTATTTTTGATCGAAAAATTCCTACCCATCATTCAAGGGTATGAGTACCATTTAACTCCAAACAATAAAACACCACAATCAATCAAAAATTCCATTACTCTTGAATTCCAAGTACATACCCATTACCCATTAAGCAATAAGACCCAAGAAGAACTTACCCATGTTCGCAGCGGCTCGAACTCGGGGTAGTTGGAGAAGAAGCCGACTGGGTCGGGGGGAGAAGCTTGCGTGCCGTCGGTCCCGAAAGATCCTATTCGGCCGCCAATGGAAGGATTCTCGAGCCAATGGAAGGAAGGCCAAAAGGTAAAAATAAGAGAAGAGAAGAGAGTGATGGTGGGAGATTACAGAAGAGAAGTGGGGAAAGTTTTTGGAAAAGAAGAAGATAATGGAAGGAGGTAGAAAAAGAGATGTAGAGAGGAGAGTGAATAAGGACCACAATATGTGGGTAAGTAAAGTAAGGTAGGTGAATGATGTAAATATTTTTTCGGAGTAGAATCGAAAGATTCGAACACCGGGTCGTGTCTCTCGAGGAAGGTCAACCGAGTTATTATGCACGTTTATTCAAACACAAATAAAAGAAATACAATTCCTAAACATTCTAATTCAGATGATTTGATTTGGATTTAATTATCAACTACCAGAGAATTTAAACTAAGCAATTGAAATTGCAAGCAACAACGAAGAACAATCAGAATTTAAGAAGCTAGGGAGTCGGGGATATCCGTTTTGGTTCGAAAATGCAATTATCAAGCAAGAAATTGTTCGGTTAAGTGATTTGACTAATCGACATGTTCAAGCACTCGTTCTCAATAACTTTTCGTAACAAGAGAACAAACTAGAACGGCTAATTAACAATTCATTTAACTTCTAGGCAATACAGTTACGAACAAGCCTAGTTCACGCGAGCCTATTTCGACCGACTCCTCCCCTTTCGGTTCTAAGAGTCGATTAAAGTAGACTAGGAGGTGTTGAATCAACTAGTCCGTTTAGAATAACCAACATCAAGCAAGAATATATCAAATTCAATTGAAAACAATTGGGGATTGAAGTGTCACCCTACAACAGTTCTAAACACTCGAGCCCGACAATTGTAGAACCCTAGAAAAAGATTAACTCACATGAAATTGAACAATCCTGAGCCTGACAATCACAAACGATATCAAAACATAAATCCCCTATCCCTAGCATAAGGATTTAGCTACTCATAATCAAACAATCAACAACAGCAATCACAACCCAAGAATTCATAATTAACGATTAAATTAAAAGAAATTCTTACGATTGATAATTCCCAAGGTTGAATTCGATAAAC
Source organism: Striga asiatica (assembly GCA_008636005.1). Classification (NCBI taxonomy): domain Eukaryota; kingdom Viridiplantae; phylum Streptophyta; class Magnoliopsida; order Lamiales; family Orobanchaceae; genus Striga; species Striga asiatica. The sequence continues at coordinate 3,133,049 of BKCP01009403.1, read as the reverse complement.
AAGATTAATCACAAAAGCAATGAAAAAATCCGAGTGCAAATTCGTGTTCAATGATGAAAAATATGAAGAAAACGATGAAAAACAAGTGAAAGGGACGAGAGGTAGGGTTTTTCGTTCGTGAGAATCCGGGAGATAATCCCCGGTGTCGAGCCCTATCGAATATATATATATATATGTCATGTGCCACGGCGCGGGAGGCTCGGGCGCGCGGCAAGAGGTCTGTGCAGGTCCCCAGTCCAGGTCGAGGCGCTGGCACGGCGCGGGGCTACGGGCTATCGCAGCGCGGGGCGCTGGGCAGCTGGTTTCCGTGCACGTCTTCATTTTTCGGGCTCGTTTATACTCGTTTGGACTCGGAATTCGATTCCGTTTTTTTCTGCTTGTCGCCAACGAAACCCTCTATTTTATTATGCTTGCACGACCAAATTTTGCCAAAAATCCAATCCTCTCGGGACTTCTAACCTGCACACCAACGACGACGAAAAACCGGAAAAATACCGAAAAACACAAGAAAGACTAAAATAAAGCGAACCACGAAATAGACTATAAAACTAACTAAAAACCAATTAAAACACCTAAAATGGGTGAAAAATAAAGACTAAAAAAACAATGAAAAACGCAACAAAAATGGGACAAAAAACTCCCCCACACTAAGACTTGTGTTCGTCCCGAACAAAAAGAAAAGAAAAGACATGAAAACAAGCAAACGAGCATGGATATCAGTTTCAAATAAGACAAGCTTCAAATTAATCAACTTAGCCGAGGAGACTTCCAATGACCAATATAGCACACCTCAATTACAACTCGAATGCACCGCTTAAAGAACACAGACGCTCAAGCATGGGAATATCAAACATATATGCCTCACTCGGTTTCTCTCATAAATATGAAGTGGATAAGCTCAAATTGGTCGATCATCATGCATCAACATAAGCTTGCTTATCGTCTATTCATACTCTAAAACAATAAAAAATCATGAAGTGCAAATCAAGGGGACTTCTGGGGTTGCAATTTTTAGTGACGATAATTTTTGTCGCTATGTCGTCACAAAAAATACCGTCACAATAAGAGGTATTATTGTGACGACATTCGAACATATAGCGACAATATTAGGACATTATTAGCGACGGTATTTTTCTGACGACATAGCGACAAAAATTATCGTCACTAAAAATGATTATTCTTGTAGTTTGCACAAGGGAAAGACCAAAATGAAGAATAAGCGGCTCAAATAAACAATCAAATACTCGAGCATATAAACTACTCGAATGCTCCACCACCTATCAAAACTTAACATGAAACCAATCATTCCCATCAAAACTCCATGCAACACTCATACATGCTTAAGATGAAATGCAAATTAAGTACTCGACTGTCTTTTTTTTTCTCTTTTTTTTCTTCGATTTTTTTTATTTTTGAAGAGTAACTTTTTCCGAACATGCTCTCATTTTTTTTCTTTTTTATTTTTATTTTTTATTTTTTGTCAAGCACTCAAAATGTAACCCAAACAAGTTCTATACCTCATCAACACATATAGTAAAACATCTGTCATCATAACAAGTACACTGTCAAATCTCAAGTAATTCAATCAAATTGGTTGACAAGAAATACAGTTCCGGGCTCAACGGGCTACTAATGAAAATATTACTTCAAAGGTCGATGAAAAGGCTAAAACGAGCAATGTAAAAAAAATGCCTCAATTATTTTCACAAATCACAACTTCAATCGCTTCATTTCAAAACAGACTCAATGCAAGTTCTGATCAACACGAATCCGACCTATATCTCTAAAGAAACAACCAAGGCTCAAACCTCACATAAGGTAAATAAAAGTCCAACAAAACGACACGCCAAGTTCATCAAAGCATACTGGTCATGATCATCATCACATCTCCTCAACATCATCAACAATCATCAACAAATCTTAAAATCCACCAAAATCCATACTCGCAAAACACACAACTGACTCCAGAAAAGAAACTAAAATAAAACTGAAAATGAAAACAACCTAAAGGACTTAGACCTGGTCAACCATATACGCACATAATCATGTAAAATCTCCCCCACACTTAAAACCGAACAATGTCCCCATTGTCGATCATCAGTGCAAGGAAAGTTTACCCATATAATCAAGCAACACAAAAGACCGAAAAACTAAACCAAACACGATAATAAAGAGAAGGGAAGAGATACAAACATATAGGGCACAGTGACTAGACTAGTCACTGTGAATCCGGTGTTACGGGTGGAGGGTGGAGGTAATCAGGCCCCGAACAGCGGTGGGCCTCTGTCACAACAAATCTCTCGCCCCATTGGGATCGGGGCAGCTCTCTGGAACTCGTCTCGGGAGGGGTAGTGTGACTGTTGGTATAGCGTCCCATCCCGACGTGTGCACGGTCCCACAATGACCTCTTCGTGTACTCTTGCATACACACGTCCTCAGAGTTGGCCTGCGGCTCAGGCTGGGTTTCTCGAACGGAGATGGCGATAGACTCGCCCAACACTGTCATGCTCGTTGTCCCCTTCCTCACATCAATAACAGTTCTAGTGGTCGCCATGAAGGGTCGCCCGAGGAGGATGACGTGCTCCTTACCATTGTCTTGCACGTTTCCCACATCGAGCACAACGAAGTCCACGGGGACTATTTGCTTCCCCACTCAGTCGAGCACATCCTCCACAATACCTGCGGGGTGACGGAATGAACGATCTGCAAGCTGTAAGCGCATCTTGTTAGGCTTCAATTCTCCGAGCCCGAGCCGATGATAAACCATGAGTGGCATGAGGTTAATGCCTGCTCCTAGATCCAGCATGCCCAAGGTCTCTTCCCCATTCCCAAAGGCCATAGAAATCATGAAGCCTCCGGGGTCCTTCTCTTTTTTCGGCAAGTTCTGTTGGAAGACACTCATTGCTTCACACACGAGCACCTCTTCCATGCTCTCGAGCTTCTGCTTATTTGCTGCCACTTTCTTGAAAAATCTCGCGTATGCCGGTATCTTCTTCATCACGTCGGGAGCAGATAAATCGACATTGGCCTTAGCCAACATCGCATGAAGGTCTCGGATCATCTTGCGGTCCTTTTCCTCCAAAAGTCGGCTAGGAAAAGGAATCCTCAGCCTGTATGGGTTAGGGGACTTGTGCAAAGTTGGTTTGATAGGCGGTGTCCTCGAGGCCTCAACTCTTCGCTCCTTAACCACTGCCTTCTCTTCTTGCTCGGGCATAAGCACTGTAACTGAATTCGCATGCTCGGGCTGACTCGGCAACTTTCCCTTATTCCACTCAGTCTCGATGGTCCCAACCCGTGTGGCCAACTGTCCCACTTGTGTCTCGAGACGCTTAATGGAAGCCTCGTTGTTCATGGTTCATTGCTTGTTGTCGGCCAAAAACTGTAGGATCTTATCCAGCTTCTCATCTGAGTTTGACGGGCTCGGTCCGGTTTCTGGTGCTGGTAGCCGTAACATTTGTCCCCTTCGTTGCTGCTGCTGAGGGACAAAGTTGGTTTGAGGTGGCTGCTGATAGTGGTTATTAGACCAAGAGAAGCTTGGGTGGTTCCTCCACCCGGGATTGTACGTGTTCGAGTATGTGTCATTTCCTGGCCGGTTCTGATATCCTTGCACTGCATTTACCTCAACACCTTGCCCCTCATAGTTTGGCTCGGCAGCCATAGGGCACACTTCCGAATTGTGTCCTTGCACTCCACATGCACCGCAAACATTCACGGCCATAGTCTGATTTGGCGAGGAACTTCGAGCATTTAGTTAGCCGCATCTGCTCCGTGAGCTCGGCTAACTGTTGGGCCATGACATTGCTTCTTGGTCCGATCTCATTTACTGTGGACTTCTTCCCTCGGACGCTCTTTTGAGATGAGTTCACACTCATCGCCTCATATATTACCATCATCTCCTCCGCCGTTCTTGCCCCAATGTCCCCTCCGGCTGCATTGTCCACCATATACTGCAAGTTCTGGTGGAGGGAGTCGTAGAAGCAATTCGTCAATAATCCTGTTGAGAGGTTATGATGTGGGCACTGCCGTTGGAGGTCCTTGAATCGTTCCCAGGCCTCATGAAGAGGCTCACTTGGCAGCTGTGCAAAAGAGACAATTTGAGACTAGATATCTTGAGCCTTCTGATGGGAATAGTACTTCCCGACGAACTTGGTGTAAACTTCTGCCCAAGTTGTGAGTGAATCCGGTGTGAGGGTCATGAGCCAGGCCTTGGCCCGGTCCTTCAGAGTCTCCGGGAAGCATCGCATCTTTAGCTGGTCCTCAGTCAGTCCGTGGAGAGGGAATGTCTGGAGGACGTTGTAAAACTCCCGGATGAAATGGAGTGGGTCTTCGTTGGGGAGCCCGTGGAATGATGGGAGCTGATTGTAGTGGATCATATTAAGCTCGTAGTTTCGAGCTTCTTGTGGCAACCGAATGCATGAAGTGATTGGCTCGATCATGGGTTGGGCCAGGTTTTGGAGGAGATTTCGGGGAGGTTGCTAATCAGCCATGTCCAAATTGCTTCCTTCAGATGATTCGAGAGTAAGCTCGTCTAGCAGCTCTCTTAGGCTCTCGTTGAAGGGCTTGTTGATTGGAGATAGTATACGTCCACTCCTAGTACGCATACACTCAAACAAACAATGGTTACGAGCACCAAAGATAGATAAAAGAAACTAAAGTGAAAACAAAAACGAAAAAGGAAATAACACTTAAAGAAAGAAAAAGAAACAAAGAGAAACACGAAAAATAAGATGAATAAGCGCACAAAATACATCCTAAACCTTCCCCGGCAACGGCGCCAATTTGTTGTAAATATTTTTCCGGAGTAGAATCGAAAGATTCGAACACGGGTCGTGTCTCTCGAGGAAGTTCAGCCGGATTATTATGCATGTTTATTCAAACACAAATAAAAGAAATACAATTCCTAAACATTCTAATTCAGATGATTTGATTTGGATTTAATTATCAACTACCAGAGAATTTAAACTAAGCAATTGAAATTTCAAGCAACAACGAAGAACAATCAGAATTTAAGAAGCTAGGGAGTCGGGGATATCCGTTTTGGTTCGAAAATGCAATTATCAAGCAAGAAATTGTTCAGTTAAGTGATTTGACTAATCGACATGTTCAAGCACTCGTTCTCAATAACTTTTCGTAACAAGAGAACAAACTAGAACGGCTAATTAACAATTCATTTAACTTCTAGGCAATACAGTTACGAACAAGCCTAGTTCACGCGAGCCTATTTCGACCGACTCCTCCCCTTTCGGTTCTAAGAGTCGATTAAAGTAGACTAGGAGGTGTTGAATCAACTAGTCCGTTTAGAATAACCAACATCAAGCAAGAATATATCGAACTCAATTGAAAACAATTGGGGATTGAAGTGTCACCCTTCAACAGTTCTAAACACTCGAGCCCGACAATTGAAGAACCCTAGAAAAAGATTAACTCGCATGAAATTGAACAATCCTGAGCCCGACAATCACAAACGATATCAAAACATCAATCCCCTATCCCTAGCATAAGGATTTAGCTACTCATAATCAAATAATCAACAACAGCAATCACAACCCAAGAATTCATAATTAACGATTAAATTAAAAGAAATTCTTACGATTGATAATTCCCAAGGTTGAATTCGATAAACAAGATTAATCACAAAAGCAATGAAATCCGAATGCAAATTCGTGTTCAATGATGAAAATATGAAGGAAACGATGAAAAACAAGTGAAAGGGACGAGAGGTAGGGTTTTTCGTTCGTGAGAATCTGAGAGATAATCCCCGGTGTCGAGCCCGATCGAATATATATATATATATATATATATATATATATATATATATATATATATACGTCATGTGCCACTATAATATCCCATTCAGTAATTAATAAAAGTAATTATTCTAAGTTGAGCTATTTACTTTTATTAATAATGCTCGTTCCTAGTTCCGAGCCAGTTATTAAGTTATTCAGTTAAAAGTTCGACTTTAAGTCGAAAGTATTCTCGGTTAAATTTTATTCAGTAATCGAGCAAGTTCAGTAATTAATTAATTTCGGTCTGTTTGTTTTTATAAATGGATTTATAAGACGGGATTAATTAATATAAGATAACGAATAATCGAAATTGAGTATATTTTGATTAATCGTTTAAGATAAGTAGTGAACTGAACTCAAGTATGTTCGGTCATGAGTTGAACTTAATTAAGAAATAGCCGAGCCTTAGTACTAAATACTTAGAATTTTTCTAAGTGTTCAAGTCATCAAGATAAGATCATAATATTGAGCTTTAGCATAAGTTGATACAAGTTAAGTCACGAAGGAAGGTTAAGTATCCATGAACATTTAAGTTATAAATGTTCAAAGAAGTGAGAAAATTTATTTAGACATTATAGTCTATTTAAATTATTTTAAGAGAAACCGGAATTTTTAGAATTTTCAGTCTTTTACGGTAATCGTTCGGTTTAAGTCCGAATGTGGTTCCGTAAATGTAGAATATTTTAAGATAATCTTAAGAAGCAATATGTTCATTAAATTTAAGAAAAACTGTGAGTAAAGGATTTAAATTTTAGAATTTTCAGTTTTACGGTAAACGTTCGTTTTAAGTCCGAATTGAGTTCCGTAAATTGTATTATTCTCGGTTTATTAGCATGATCAATACCATATATGAGCATTACATTTCAGTAAAACATTTTTAAAAATCAGCCATTTTGAAAGAAAATGCATAAGTAATTTAAAAAGATGATTTTTAATATTTTTATTATTTTGTTCCAAAGATTTTTATATGATGAATGGTGACACTTTTTCAATAATATATGGAATCAATTACATCACATTAAGCACGAAATTTGGGTCATCAATTGGTGAGAATGAGATGAGAAAATCACAACAAAGTTTTGCTCAGTCTTTAAGTTAGCATTTTTTTTCAACAATTGGTGAGAATTTTATTAAACTTGGTGGAATAAGTTTTATCTACCAAAACGCTCATTCATGGCTATGAAGGTTTGGATAAGAATACAAGTTAATCATAAAATAGTTTATGATTAATTAAGTTTATAAGTTTAAATTTTTTATTTTATTCATTTCTTCACTCCATTATGATGTCTTGCCAAATTGTGCCTATAAATAGAGGCCTAAAAATCAGAGTTCTCGCACCAAAGAAAAGTACCAAAAGATATATATGAGTGTAAGAGAGATAAGTAATAGAAATTGTGAAGAAGTGAAGAATATAGAAGTGAAGAATCAAGTTATGATTCTAGCAAGAATGAGGTAATTTACTTATCTTAAAGTTTTATGCTTAAGTTCATGTTTTGATAATGAGTTTACATGTTTATAAGTAAGTATATCATGATTTAGAAGTTAAATTTATAATTGATTCTATGAATACAAAGAGTTAAAGTTGTTCAAGATCAATTATATGATATATGTGCTTGATTTGATGAGATGTTGATAAAGATATGAATAAGCTGGAAAAGTATGATTTAAATGAATGACTCTTATGTAAAAGAGGAGTACATGAGAACAAGAATTAAGTGATTTGGCAAAGTATAGCTTGAGTTATGAATTTTTCAAGTTGAACATGCAAGATGAATTTTATGTTCACTATGACTTTAAATTCTAATAACCTGATGTATATGCATGCTAAAATTATGAAATTTTTATGACATGTCTAATTATGACATGTCTAATTATGAGTGTAAGAGAGATAAGTAATAGAAATTGTGAAGAAGTGAAGAATTTAGAAGTGAAGAATCAAGTTACGATTCTAGTAAGAAGGAGGTAATTTATTTATCTTAAAGTTACATGCTTATGTTCATGTTTTGATAATGAGTTTACATGTTTAGTAAATGATATTAAGTGTTTAATGATGTTTTTAATATGACTTAGATATTAAAGTTTTATATGAATATAAGTATGCTAGAAAATAAGTTATTTCCAGCTCATATATATGTCATATGTGTTCAGTTATGATGAGATATTTACCTAGCTATGAAAAATCTGGAAATCAATGCTTCCTATGGTTATTTATTGTGTAAAAGGGGAGTACATATGATCAAGAATCAAGTCATTTAGTTTAGTATAACTCAAGATATGAATTTTTAAAGTTTATCATGCAAGCTGAATTTTATGTACTTGTTTCCAGCTGCAACTTTAAACTTGAATAAGTCGAGATATATGCATGATAAAATTATGAAATTTTTATGACATGTCTAAATATGAGTTAAGAATATGACTGTTAAATTTCATGATTTGAAGATGAGAGTTATGATAATTACAAGGCATATATGTAAAGATGAGTATATATGCAAGAATATTCATGATATGATCAAGTTATTAAAGTGAGATTATTATGATCAATTCTCATATAAGTGATGAGCAATTTGGCAAAGTTTTAGTTTAATATGTTGAGTATATAATCTTATAAAGATTGTATTAAGTATGACATATTATTATCATGATTAAAATGTTATGATTAAAAGTTGAAGTAGGAATTGAGTTTATTTTCACTTTCAAGTTAATTAAGTGAAAATTTACTATAAGCTAATATTTAAAATTTGAGAGATATGATGTATGATGAATTAAGTATTTGATTGAGTAAAAGATCAAGATGAGTTTATAAATCATGTTGATGATGTTGGAAAAAGTTAAGCATGTTTTGAGTTTAAGTACTCAATCAAGTTTAATGTGAAATTTAGTTATTTTCACATTCGAGTTATTTAAGTGACATGCGAGTATAAACCAATATCTATAATTTTGAAGATATGATTCATATAAGGTTAAGTAATTAACCTGGAGTAAAAGTTTAAGAAAAAGTTAAGATGTTTGATGACGTAATATTTATTTGAGACATATTAAGCTTATTGAATATCTTTAAGATTCGGATAAGTAAGAGTTAAATCTTATTGAGTATACGAGCATAGTACTTAGTATATCTGATTATATTTTTATGTAGCTTGCAGATATAGCTACCCAAGAGCAACATTTACATTTTTCAAAAGTTTTCAAAAGAAGAAAGGTGGGGACTCAGACTGGGTATTACATTGAGTATAATATTGATATCATGTTCGAGGTATGTATACAGTTTAAGTTTATACGCTTGGGATGAGGAGGCATTCGGTTGTCTCAGAGTATATCCTAAGTTCTGATGGAGGCCGCTTGAGTTGCCTTGAGAAATATCCATCAGATTGTGCACAAGTATCCGATCAGATATCGGTCAGATTAAGTTTCAGTTACTGGAATAGATTTCCAGTCCAGATATATACCAAAGATCATGATATGTATTATTATTGTTGTTTACTTTAATATGGGTGGTTTCGGGGTACAAGAGGATCAGTACTCACCCCCATTGTGCTTTTCAGGTAACAGGGTCGGGCCGAAGGTGTGAGCTCGAGATGTGGTGGTGATGGTTGTGCACTTATTACATGTGGACATTTATTAAGTATTTGATATGTCTGTATAATAAACCACGTTTTTCAAGTTGAACATGCAAGATGAATTTTATGTTCACTATGACTTTAAATTCTAATAACTTGATGTATATGCATGCTAAAATTATGAAATTTTTATGACATGTCTAATTATGAGTTGAGATTATGACTGATAAATTTCATGATTTGAAGATGAGAAATGAATGAGTTATGATAATTACAAGGCATATATGTAAAGATGAGTATATATGCAAGAATATTCATGATATGATCAAGTTATTAAAGTGAGATTATTATGATCAATTCTCATATAAGTGATGAGCAATTTGGCAAAGTTTTAGTTGAATATGTTGAGTATATAATCTCATAAAGATTGTATTAAGTATGACATATTAATATCATGATTAAATGTTATGATTAAAAGTTGAAGTATGACTTGAGTTTATTTTCACTTTCAAGTTAATTAAGTGAAAATTTAATATAAGCCAATATTTAAAATTTAGGAGATATGATGTATGATGAATTAAGTATTTGATTGAGTAAAAGATTAAGATGAGTTTATAAACCATGTTGATGATGTTGGAAAAAGTTAAGATTTTTGATGACTTAATATTTATTTGAGACATATTAAGCTTATTGAATATCTTTAAGATTCGGATAAGTAAGAGTTAAATCTTATTGAGTATACGAGCATAGTACTTAGTATATTTGTTTATATTTTTATGTAGCTTGCAGATATAGCTACCCAAGAGCAACACTTACATTTTTCAAAAGTTTTCAAAAGAAGAAAGGTGGGGACCCAGACTGGGTATTACATTGAGTATAATATTGATATCATGTTCGAGGTATGTATACAGTTTAAGTTTATACGCTTGGGATGAGGAGGCATTCAGTTGTCTCAGAGTATATCCTAAGTTCTGATGGAGGCCGTTTGAGTTGCCTTGAGAAATATCCATCAGATTGTGCACAAGTATCCGATCAGATATCGGCCAGATTCAGTTTAAGTTACTGGAACAGATTTCCAGTCCAGATATATACCAAAGATCATGATATTGTATTATTATTGCTGTTTACTTTAGTATGGGTGTTTTTCGGGGTACAAGAGGATCAGTACTCACCCCCATTGTGTTTTCAGGTAACAGGGTTGGGCCGGAGGTGTGAGCTCAAGATGTGGTGGTGGTGGTCGTGCACTTATTTCAAGTGGACATTTATTAAGTATTTGATATGTCTGTATAATAAACCACGTTTTTAAGTATTTCCGCTATGCACATTAAGTATTGAACTTGCATTTTTAATAAATTTCAGATTTCAAGTTTATACCATTTCGAGAAGTATGAATATGGTACAGTTAAATGCAAGTTTAAAGGAAATCTGTTTTCTTTATGTCTAGAGAAGTATTAGACAGAAAGTTTAAAGATAAACGGATTTTCAAGAAGATGAGTTTGAGTAGCATCTCGACTTAGTAGCAAAATATTTCGAAAGAGTTATAAGTATTTTCGAAGTAAAAGTTGCGAAAAATTTACTCTGATGAGCGGGGTGTTACAGGTGGTATCAGAGCTAGAGTTTTAAATGCTCTGTATACTAAAAGTTTATGTTCTGAAAGAGAAAGTTTTCAGAGAAGCCAAAGTTTTTATAGAGAATTTCAAGAAAACCAGACCACACCACACTCACACCTCGCCGACTACCAGGTAAGTGTTGTTAAAAAGTTTTTATAAAAGTTTTGAAATATTTTCAAATTTACTAAGTCTATGCTCAATAAGAATTCAGATATCCGAACTATAGAAATCAGTCTATATGTTCAGATTAGTATTAAAGTTTGAAATCTAGTTTATCAAGTTAACTAGATCAAGAAAGAGACTCGAACATTCTAAGTTAAGCCATCAGATTAAGATTTAAGTTATAATCTGACTATAAAGGTTGATTATGTATTTGAGCCAAGTATTAGAAGTAACGGTATTTCAGTATATAATAGCCAAAAAGTATGGGTAAATCATGGGGGTTTGAAATAAGAACCAAAAGCCGGATAAGATCCTGTAGGCTTGAAACTGAACCGTAGAAATAAAGTTTCAGAAAATAGTCAATCTTTATAAGACAGAAGTTTTGATATCTTATCAGTTAGATATCATAAGCTAAAAATTGGCAAAGTTCGAGATTAAGTTATAAGTTATTTTGTATTAGTACTTGTTAGTAACAGTACAACTATACAAAGTACTGTTCATAAATCAATGAGTATAAGTTTAAGGTATCGACATATAATAGTCACTTAGCAGGGAAAATTATGGAAACCTGAAATAAGGGTTATTAGTCCGAGTTTACCTGAAGACTTGAAAATCGAACCTTAAAAGATATCAGTTAATAAGTATTACATTCCAGATACCGAGATAATTATTTAAACTTCTCGGAAGAATTTTTGAAGTTAAGCAAGTGTAATCTGGACATGTGAAAGTTAAAGATAGTCTGTTTAATAAGTAAAGACTAATATGTTTTTTTATCTCTTTGGAGAAAGTATTTGTCCCCAAAGATAAATGATGAGTTAAAAGCCATAAGTAAGAAATGGCGAGAAGAAGCTAGAAAGATATTAACCGGAACTCTAGCACAAGCTAGGTGTTTTCGGAAAATTAACAATTTCCTTAAAGTTTAGTATAGCTATTTATTAATGGTTATACTGTTCAAGTCATATAGTTAGTGGTTTTAAAATGCGCGAGGCAAAGTTTCAAAACCACAACTGAGTAAAGTTTAAGAAGCATAGAATCTTGACTAAATCAAGAAGTTATCTCAGTCTAGAAACAAGTAGTATTGATGTGTGAATCAAGTATATAAGAGAAGAGTATATTTTGCACAATCAATCTACTTGGTAGATGGAAATTAGAATATCATTGAAAGTCAAAAGCAAGACAAAGATTCGAGCACACTGTTGAGAATTTCCTTATTTCTAAAAAGCTAGTATAGAAATATCAGAAAAAGGAGATACAGATAAGCATAAAGGAATTCTCAACTAGTACAAAGTTATATTGCATAAATGGAGGGTGCGTCTCTAGAGCACAAGACTCCATAACTCTGCCACCCATCATGGCTGTAGTATCACAAAGATAGATCTAAAGGATCAAATGCTCGCTTGCGTTTGAATCCTGGAGTTTCCACAGAATCTTGAACTGTTGAGATGCTGTTTTGAAGTTTCTTGATAAGTTCAGAGGAAGTGTCAGCAGACTTCAATATTTCTCTTTGGAAAGCAGATATAAGAGTTTGATACACTCCTTCATCTACAAATCCAAGCAAGTGGTGGAAAAAGTTAATGAAATTTAACAGACCAATAGATTTGGTATGAAATTTCATTTCTGCCCAAGTAGCAAGGGTAAAAGTAGTCATTAAAGTTGCATTTTCACCAGGAAGAACGATGAAAGCATCACAACCAGATATCATAGACATCAAACATTCATGAATTGAAAGAGTTATCATCAAAGTAGTAGAATCTTTGACAACCTTTGATGAAGTAAGATAAAAAGGAAGGATACTTCTCACCTGGATATCAAAGCATTTAGCAACCATTAAGAGGTTGTTAAAGAAATAGATACTAGTTCCTCCATAAAGTATGTTGATTTTATGTTTTCCCAACTCTTTCACCAGTTGGCTTACAACTTAGATGTTGTGAGGAACGTTTACAAATTTAGAACCACCAAGAATACACACAGTTTTGATTAGTTGAAGAAGTTTGATACCTTGAGAAGACTCGGCAGTAGCCATTTATTTTGAGAGATACTTGGCTAAGAAGATAGATTTGCCTTTTAAAGAAGAAAAGTCCCGACAAGAAAGCAGTTGAGTTTTAAATGACTCTTATCTGTAAGAAGCGATAAGATTTATATACAGTACATCGGTACTATCAAGAACAATGTTGACAAACATGATCATTGGAAATAATATTTTCCAGACTATAGAGTTTTTCTTCATGTTTGAATAGAAGCCATAAAGACATCAGTTCTCGATGCACATATCCACTAGAATGTGTATCAAGAATCTGCTGAATAGTTTGATCCAGAGATTCCTTACTCAAGCCATTCTTGATAAAAGTTATTTTATCTTCTCGATTAATTGAGATAAAGCCCAAAGAAGTACAGCGAGTGTCACAGTTCCAGCGAGCACATTTATAGCAGCCGTCTATTCTTTTTGCTCTACGTTTCTTGGCAAAAGTGCTTTTACCCATACCTGATAGATACTTGTATGCATTGTGATATTCGCCAGACAGATGGACTTTTGCTTCAATCAGCCATCTTATATCATTTGGGATATTATTGAGCATAAGTACTCTCAACCTTTCTACATGAGCTCGATAAATTCTCTTTATGATATTAAGAGGAAGAAAAGAATAGAATTTTCGGATTTTTAGCAGCGCTAAATCCATTAGTGAAATCGGACCATTGCTGACGAAGATGGAAGGATTTCCAAGTTTCTTTATAAAAGAAAGATGAGTATGAGATAAGTTTTCGGGTATGATTAAGTTATACCGAATGTCAGAAGATGCACAGCCAGTATGCATTTAATGACGTTGAAATCAGATGTGAGATGTCGGCAATAAGTGAGATGTTGCGACATTATTATGACAGTTGAATCATTAAAGGTAAATAAAGTTTACCTTAATGGTTGGAATTGTGGTATGACCAGAGAATGGTCAAGTTATTCCACATCTGTACAGAAAGTTCAACGAAATTCTCGACTATAGTTAAGTCGGAGAAGTTGAAGTCAATAGTAATATTAAGTAAAAAGATTTCTCGGAAGAGAAGCAAGTTTAGAATGGAGATGTGACTTGTTAATGATTACAAGTGATATCGACATTAAGGTACAATGCATATAGATGGTCCGCACCTGAAGGGCCCCGGGTAGTGGGTAAATCGTATGCAATGTATCGCATAGGCAGTCAGATAAGTATTTTATATCAATTCTTCTCTAAAGTTGTCCAGTGTGCATAAAGTTTTACGTAACCAAGTTACGTGAGTATGTGTGCGATCCAGAGTATGTGCTTTTGCACAATGAGTTTCAGTAAGATTTAACCTACGAGGACCAGCCGATAGAAGTTTTGGACCACAAGGTTCATTGGCTGAGGAATTGAGATATTCCCTCGTTAGTATAAAATGGAATCGCCACATGGAGTTAAATGCCACTGGGAAGTGAGAATTTGATATTAGCACTCGTTTTCCAGATTTCGAGTTCTAATATATATATATATATATATACACATAGTTGTATATATCTCAGTTTCAGTATTTCCGAGGGCGGAAATTGTTTTAAGGGGGGGTAGATTGTAATATCCCATTCAGTAATTAATAAAAGTAATTATTCTAAGTTGAGCTAATTACTTTTATTAATAATGCTCATTCCTAGTTCCGAGCCAGTTATTAAGTTATTCAGTTAAAAGTTCGACTTTAAGTCGAAAGTATTCTCGGTTAAATTTTATTCAGTAATCGAGCAAGTTCAGTAATTTATTAATTCTGGTCTGTTTATTTTTATAAATGGATTTATAAGACGGGATTAATTAATATAAGATAACGAATAATCGAAATTGAGTATATTTTGATTAATCGTTTAAGATAAGTAGTGAACTGAACTCAAGTATGTTCGGTCATGAGTTGAACTTAATTAAGAAATAGCCGAGCCTTAGTACTAAATACTTAGAATTTTTCTAAGTGTTCAAGTCATCAAGATAAGATCATGATATTGAGCTTTAGCATAAGTTGATACAAGTTAAGTCACGAAGGAAGGTTAAGTATCTATGAACATTTAAGTTATAAATGTTCAAAGAAGTGAGAAAATTTATTTAGACATTATAGTCTATTTAAATTATTTTAAGAGAAACCGAAATTTTTAGAATTTTTGGTTTTACGGTAATCGTTCGGTTTAAGTCCGAATGTGGTTCCGTAAATGTAGAATATTTTAAGATAATCTTAAGAAGCAATATGTTCATTAAATTGAAGAAAAACTGTGAGTAAAGGATTTAAATTTTAGAATTTTCAGTTTTACGGTAAACGTTCGTTTTAAGTCCGAATTGAGTTCCGTAAATTGTATTATTATCGGTTTATTATCATGAACCAAGACCATATATGAGCATTACTTTTCAGTAAAAGAGTTTTAAAAATCAGCCATTTTGAAAGAAAATGCATAAGTAATAAAAAAATATGATTTTTAATATTTTTATTATTTTGTTCCAAAGATTTTTATATGATGAATGGTGACATTTTTTCAATAATATATGGAATCAATTACATCACATTAAGCACGAAATTTTGGACATCAATTGGTGAGAATGAGATGAGAAAATCACAACAAAGTTTTGCTAAGTCTTTAAGTTAGCATTTTTTTTCAACAATTGGTGAGAATTTTATTAAACTTGGTGGAATAAGTTTTATCTACCAAAAAGCTCATTCATGGCTATAAATAGAGGCCATTTTTTATGATTAAATATGTTTGGATAAGAATACAAGTTAATCATAAAATAGTTTATGATTAATTAAGTTTATAAGTTTAAATTGTTTATTTTATTCATTTCTTCACTCCATTATGATGTCTTACCAAATTGTGCCTATAAATAGAGGCCTAAAAATCAGAGTTCTCACACCAAAGAAAAGTACCAAAAGATCTATATGAGTGTAAGAGAGATAAGTAATAGAAATTGTGAAGAAATGAAGAATTTAGAAGTGAAGAATCAAGTTATGATTCTAGCAAGAAGGAGGTAATTTACTTATCTTAATTTTTATTCTTAAGTTCATGTTTTGATAATGAATTTACATGTTTATAAGTAAGTATATCATGATTTAGAAGTTAAATTTATAATTGATTCTATGAATACAAAGAGTAAAAGTTGTTCAAGATCAATTATATGATATATGTGCTTGATTTGATGAGATGTTGATAAAGATATGAATAAGCTGGAAAAGTATGATTTAAATGAATGATTCTTATGTAAAAGAGGAGTACATGAGAACAAGAATTAAGTGATTTGGCAAAGTATAGCTTGAGTTATGAATTTTTCAAGTTGAACATGCAAGATGAATTTTATGTTCACTATGACTTTAAATTCTAATAACTTGATGTATATGCATGCTAAAATTATGAAATTTTTATGACATGTCTAATTATGAGTTGAGATTATGAATGTTAAATTTCATGATTTGAAGATGAGAAATGAATGAGTTATGATAATTACAAGGCATATATGTAAAGATGAGTATATATGCAAGAATATTCATGATATGATTAAGTTATTAAAGTGAGATTATTATGATCAATTCTAATATAAGTGATGAGCAATTTGGCAAAGTTTTAGTTTAATATGTTGAGTATATAATCTCATAAAGATTGTATTAAGTATGACATATTAATATCATGATTAAATGTTATGATTAAAAGTTGAAGTATGACATGAGTTTATTTTCACTTTCAAGTTAATTAAGTGAAAATTTAATATAAGCCAATATTTAAAATTTGGGAGATATGATGTATGATGAATTAAGTATTTGATTGAGTAAAAGATTAAGATGAGTTTATAAACCATGTGGATGATGTTGGAAAAAGTTAAGATTTTGATGACTTAATATTTATTTGAGACATATTAAGCTTATTGAATATCTTTAAGATTCGGATAAGTAAGAGTTAAATCTTATTGAGTATACGAGCATAGTACTTAGTATATTTGTTTATATTTTTATGTAATTTGCAGATATAGCTACCCAGAGCAACACTTACATTTTTCAAAAGTTTGCAAAAGAAGAAAGGTGGGGACCCAGACTGGGTATTACATTGAGTATAATATTGATATCATGTTCGAGGTATGTATACAGTTTAAGTTTATATGCATGGGATGAGGAGGCATTCAGTTGTCTCAGAGTATATCCTAAGTTCTGATGGAGGCCGTTTGAGTTGCCTTGAGAAATATCCATCAGATTGTGCACAAGTATCCGATCAGATATCGGCCAGATTCAGTTTAAGTTACTGGAATAGATTTCCAGTCCAGATATATACCAAAGATCATGATATTGTATTATTATTGCTGTTTACTTTAGTATGGGTGTTTTTCGGGGTACAAGAGGATCAGTACTCACCCCCATTGTGTTTTCAGGTAAACAGGGTCGGGCCGGAGGTGTGAGCTCGAGATGTGGGGGTGGTGGTCGTGCACTTATTTCAAGTGGACATTTATTAAGTATTTGATATGTCTGTATAATAAACCACGTTTTTAAGTATTTCCGCCATGCACATTAAGTATTGAACTTTCATTTTTTATAAATTTCAGATTTCAAGTTTATACCATTTCGAGAAGTATGAATATGGTACAGTTAAATGCAAGTTTAAAGGAAATCTGTTTTCTTTATGTCTAGAGAAGTATTAGACAGAAAGTTTAAAGATAAACGGATTTTCAAGAAGATGAGTTTGAGTAGCATCTCGAGTTAGTAGCAAAATATTTCGAAAGAGTTATAAATATTTTCGAAGTAAAAGTTGCAAAAAATTTACTCTGATGAGCGGGGTGTTACAGCCACGGCGCGTGAGGCTCGGGCGCGGCGCGGCAAGAGGTCTATGCACGTCCCAAGTCCAGGTCGAGGCGCTGGCACGGCGCGGGGCTACGGACTGTCGCGGCGCGGGGCGCTGTGATGAATGATCGTGTGTTACGTCTAGCTCGATTCGCTCAAAACCCGCGCCGACGCATTGGTTTCTTTGCAATAGGTTGCTAATACGCGCGCCGACGCCTTCGTACTTCGCGATATGTTGGTCCTATTCCAATCACTGTGACGAAACTTAGATGTTGGTCCTATTTCTATCACGAACTCTATGTAAACTCACAGGAGAAAACACACGAGAACTTTGAACACAATGTTCGACTCTTTTCTATTCACTCAACCATCATTATTTCGAATGGTACATAGGTGGGTATTTATAGATACCAAATAGATCTAATCCTAGTCTAAATAGAACTCCTAATCTATGCAAGTAAATAATTCCTAATGCAACTAAACATCTAGGGAATATGGACTTACCAAACAATTAAAAGACAAATAGGAAACTAATAGGCACATGCCTTTTATTTGGACTCCTAACCAAACTAAGACTCCTAACTAAGCTATGAAAATCACGCCCAAAATCCCTTGCTTGTTCCCCAAGTCGCGCGCGCACCAAAACCCTAGCCGCCCTACGCGTCGCGCGCCCCCTTGCCGTTCCTAGTCCTTGTCGCGCGCGGTAATGCCCGCGCGCCATCCCCACGCGTCGTCCATTGCCAGCGCTGCTTGACGCGTGCCCCCGTTCGCGCGTCGTCACCAACCGCGCGAGTGCTTCGCACGCCAGCACTCCCAGCCTCGTCCTCGCTATCGTTCATCTCCTCGTGCGCGTCCTCGCCATGCGCGCGATTGCCGCGCACGTTTGCCCCATCGCCATCGTTGGTCCACCTGACCAATGCCTCGCGCGTGACTCCCGCCATCGCACCCTTCGCGCATTCGTCCATCGGGCTCATCGCGACACCCCAATCCTCTCGCGTGTCCGTGCCATCGTAGCCACGCCCCGTGCACACTGTCCACCCTACATCCACCCGTCGTGCACCATTGGCCTTAGCTTGCATTCGTCGTGCGCGTCGCTCTCTTGCGCACGCCTTGCACCAATCTCCCAACTTCCCGGGCACGATCGCCTCACTCTCGTCGTTGGCCCACGCCTCGTGGCTCGGTTGCCGCGTCCCGTCGGTATACGCGCCTTAGTGCGTGCGCACACCCTCCTAGCCCGTGCCCGAGCCCTTTCTCGCCTAACCTCTCGCCATCTCTCGAGGCCATCGTGGTTCTCGTCCTCGGGTTCGCCGGGGTCAATGACCACATCCGCATCACTCCCGCCCTCTTCGAGAATTTCCTTGTCCTCAAGGATAAAGTAATTGATCTCGTTAAGTTCTTCGGGCTCTTCTCCTGGGTCCTCAGTTAGCAGCTTGATTCGCTTCTGTGCTCGCCCAAACATCATAGTGCCCTTCTTGTAGTTGGTCGTGACAGATCCCAATGTCTCAAGCCATTGAACTCCCAATACTATGTCTGGTCCCGTCAAAGGTAAGGCATAAACATCAGCCTTCAAGTCATAGCCTTGTGCAAATATGGGAACCCCTTTGTATAGCTCGGAACTCCTTAGTTCATCTCTGTTGGCAATCTTCACCCCGAACTGCTTTACTTTTGTCATCGGCGTTTCCAAGCCTTTGGACAGCTCCTTGTCTATAAAATTTAATGTCGACCCACTGTCCACTAGTACTTCGAGCTGTTCGCCTTGTACGGTCGCCGTGAATCGGATCATCCTCGGACCTCTCTCAGCACCTCTTTTCTTGCTTTTGATCACATGTAGCAAGGTCTCTTTGTGCTCGTACTCTTCACGTTCCGGCTCATCCTCATCAAACTCAAGCAAGAATACTTGCTTTCCAGCACATCTATGGCCCGGTGTGAACTTCTCATTGCAAGTGAAGCATAAGCCTCTCTCACGCCTTCGTTGGATCTCCTCGGTCGTAAGCCGTCGTATATGGATCGTGGTTCGCGTGCCATCTTCGGTCGGTTTGGACTCGACCGGTGGGGGCGTCTCGTCGGTCGCGGTACTTGTGCGCCGCGGATCCGTGCGTCCATCACCCTTGCTGGCCTTGCGCATCGCGACCAAATGGTCGTCGCGTAGCCGTGCCGACTCCATTGCCGCCCGTGTTGTTCGCGGCCTATCCAATCGTACCTCAGCCGCTGGCTCGGCCTTAAGTCCGCCAATGAATGCGCCTACTAATGCGCTCTCGGGCCAATCTCGTACCCGACTTGCAATGCGTTCGAACTCCTTCTGGTAGTCTCGGAGGCTACCGTTTTGACGAATTCGGGAGAGCGCCTCGTCATAGTCATAGTAGTCACTCGTGCCAAAACGTGTGACCAACTCCTTCTCGAAATATCTCCATTGAATGTCCTCGCCTTTGGTCTTGTACACATGTGACACCCATTGCCACCACGTGTTTGCTTCGCCATCGAGATGATAAGCGGCGATCTTGACTCTCCCGGACTTGTGCACATCATTGATCTCGAAAAATTGCATGGCTCGATTTAACCAAGCGTCCGGGTCGGTCCCCGTAAACATAGGCATCGTGAGTTTTGGTCGTGCATAGCCTCGGTCGTCGTGGTGGTGCATCGCGCGTGATGCGCGGGTCCTCCGTGATCGTCCGTCATCGTCTTCGTGGTCGGTCCCGGGGCTGCTCGATGCCGCGGTCGATCGCGGGGTGTGCTCCTTCGCGGTCGGCGTGTCATGCGCGTGAGTTGCCCGGCTAGATCATGTACCATGAGCTCGAGTTTAGCGAAATTCTCATTGACAAGGTGTTGGCCATTGCCGATGGACTTCAAACTCTCCTCCAAGGCTTCGATCCTCTCTTTATGTGTCATCATGACTCGACTCTTTTTTTTTTTTTTTCACGAACAAAATTCGATAGAAAGGAAAATAGAATGGGGAAGAAAAAGTTCAACCCAACACACGATCAATCACTCTCAATGAAAGCACCAATGATGAAGGATCGTGTGTTACGTCTAGCTCGATTCGCTCAAAACCCGCGCCGATGCCTTGGTTTCTTTGCGATAGGTTGCTAATACGCGCGCCGACGCCTTCGTACTTCGCGATAGGTGTGACAAAACTCGAATGTTGGTCATATTCCAATCACTGTGACGAAACTTGGATGTTGGTCCTATTTCTATCACGAACTCTATGTAAACTCACAGGAGAAAACACACAAGAACTTTGAACACAATGTTCGACTCTTTTCTATTCACTCAACCATCATTATTTCGAATGGTACATAGGTGGGTATTTATAGATACCAAATATATCTAATCCTAGTCTAAATAGAACTCCTAATCTATGCAAGTAAATAATTCCTAATGCAACTAAACATCTAGGGAATATGGACTTACCAAACAATTAAAAGACAAATAGGAAACTAATAGGCACATGCCTTTTATTTGGACTCCTAACCAAACTAAGACTCCTAACTAAGCTATGAAAATCACGCCCAAAATCCCTTGCTTGTTCCCCAAGTCGCGCGTGCACCAAAACCCTAGCCACCCTACGCGTCTCGCGCCGCCTTGCCATTCCTAGTCCTTGTCGCGCGCGGTAATGCGCGCGCGCCATCCCCGCGCGTCGTCCATTGCCAGCGCTGCTCGACCGCGTGCCCCCGTTCGCACGTCGTCACCAACCGCGCGAGTGCTTCGCACGCCAGCACTCCCAGCCTCGTCCTCGCTATCGTTCATCTCCTCGCGCGCGTCCTCGCCATGCGCGCGATTGCCACGCACGTTTGCCCCATCGCCATCGTTGGTCCACCCGACCAATGCCTCGCGCGTGACTCCCGCCATCGCACCCTTCGCGCATTCGTCCATCGGGCTCATCGCGACACCCCAATCCTCTCGCGTGTCCGTGCCATCGTAGCCACGCCCCGTGCACGCTGTCCCCCCTACATCCACCCCTCGTGCACCATTGGCCTTAGCTTGCATTCGTCGTGCGCGTCGCTCTCTTGCGCACGCCTTGCACCAATCTCCCAACTTCCCGGGAACGATCGCCTCACTCTCGTCGTCGGCCCACGCCTCGTGTTCATGCGCACTTCCCGTCGCGCACCTCTTCTTCACCCGGCCTAGACTCGCACGCCTCGCGGCTCGGTTGCCGCGTCCCGTCGGTATACGCGCCTTAGTGCGTGCACACACCCTCCTAGCCCGTGCCCGAGCCCTTTCTCGCCTAACCTCTCGCCATCTCTCGAGGCCATCGTGGTTCTCGTCCTTGGGTTCGTCGGGGTCAATGACCACATCCGCATCACGCTGGCACGGCGCGGGGCTGCAGGCTGTCGCGGCGCGGGGCGCTGGGCAGCTGGTTTCCGTGCACGTCTTCATTTTTCGGGCTCATTTATACTCGTTTGGACTCGGAATTCGATTCCGTTTTTTTCTGCTTGTCGCCAACGAAACCCTCTATTTTATTATGCTTGCACGACCAACTTTTGCAAGAAATCCAATCCTCTCGGGACTTCTAACCTGCACACCAACGACGACAAAAAACTGGAAAAATACCGAAAAACACAAGAAAGACTAAAATAAAGTGAACCACGAAATAGACTACAAAACTACCTAAAAACCAATTAAAACACCTAAAATGGGGGAAAATAAAGACTAAAAAAACAATGAAAAACGCAACAAAAATGGGAAACACAGTGAACATTGCCTTGGGGCTTGGACCAAGAAAATATCATGGGTCAAACATCATTCAAATGTTGGTCAAACACGGTTTAGGTGCGAAACCGAGCCACTTAAACCAAGGGATAGCTGTCGTTTGAATACCAAGTCACACGACTCGGACCGAGAGATGATGGGCCGCAACATCAGGTCGGTTCGGAATAAACGGGGAAATTACGCGATGAACGGTAATCGAAACTTAAGAGGAGAGAACAATTTCGATAGCAAAGTACCCGTATTTACAACTATCCAATCTTCGTCTCGCATACTCGTAAATAGGGGGGAGTAGTTGATAGGGATGTTAGTATCGGCCGAATAAAGACCCGTAAAGCTAAGACCAAACGAACTCTAAGGACCGAAATTAGCATAGTAACGGCTCGACCAAATTGAGGACCGTTGACCCACGGCTCGACCGGGTGAGATGGTCTTGGGTCGAGCCTGGTCGACCGAGCAGTACGGCTCCACCAAGAGAGAGGGTCTTGGGTCGAGCCTGCTCGACCAAGCACTACGGCTTTGGGTCAAGTGGCCTGAGGGTCGACCATTTGCTCATAGGTCGATCGAGATAGGGGTCGACCGGTGATTCCTAGTTCCGTACAGTTAATCATTATATATATGGTTAATGCACCCAAATGAAGGTAAGACTCATTTATTACAATCACTATTACATTCGTTACACATTACAATCTTTCCTATTCTGAGATATTGACTTGGGCGTCGGAGGGTCTTGCGTCGGAGCAATTCCGGCGTATTTGCAGGTACCGACGAACTCAAGGACTTGGACCGCACCGAACCGGTAGATCCATGTTCAAATCGGAGAAGACCTTTCAGAAAACCGGAGCCACTCATCTCGGACCATATCAGATATAGTGTAGTTTTAAAAGAGAATAATATATATTACGTAACTATCACAGAAAGCACAGTAGCTGCATGGCTCATCTTGGATTGTGATTTACTTTTTTTTTTTTTTTTTNATCTATTAACTCAATAAAGCAGACACAAACATCCGTACCCAATTGGGTACTAGGTCTAGAAGTTACAACAGACAACCTAGCAACATTCCTAACAGAAAATCAACAGATATTTCCTTCAAGAGCCTTAGAGGCTAAGTCCAAACTTACTTACAAACTTGATCAAGAAAGAAAAACTTACACAACTTATTAACATGAAATAAAGACAAAAACTCCACCACTTCTTCACAGTCTACTCCTTGTTGGTTCCTCCATGAGTTGAGCATTTCCAGTTTCCACAGCCTTTTTACAATGGATAATACATGTAACGTGTTGCATGTCATGGAGAGTTGCCTTCTTCATCACCCACAGAACTGGCGATATGTTGGCCTCCACTGAATTCCTTGCAGAATCCCTAGATGTTGCCCACACCATCTCAGTTCCCAATTCCTTTGCACACCCGTCCTCCCATTCCCATCACTCCCTCCCTCACCTGCCACTGACAGACCATAATGATAAGATGAACCTGCAATCCTCTCTCCCCTTCCTCTCCCACTCTCTCAGTCAGACTGGCCCCCCTTCTAACCTCCCTCTCTACCTTTTTATTCCTATCAAACTCATACCATAACTCTCTAGCACATTGCACAATTCTTACCTCATCCCACCACTGTTTCTGAAACACCCATGCATTCCTAGTTTTCCATAGCAACCATAAAAGATAAGTTGAGAGGCTTATTCTATCTACAATGGCTTCAGCCTCCCCACCATTACAAACCTCCATCCACCAATCATTAAAGTTCATTGTCTCCATCTCCACACTATCCCAACTAACCCCCAGCAATTACCAGCAAGTTTTAGCCCTAGGGCATTTAAAGAACAAGTGGTTTAAATCTTCATTTTCATCCCCACAGATATCATACACTATATTTCCCCTTATCCCCTTGGCTTTGAGTTGACCTTTGGTACTTAGGTACCTATACCAGCTTTTCCAAATAAAATTTTTGATTCTCTGGTTAATGGGTAGCCTCCAAGTAGTTCTCCACATCCTCAGAATTTGGATTTGATAACTGCAACCCACCTGTTAAAATAAAGTAAGATAACATTTATTATAGTAGAGTGCATTAAAATTAAATTAAATTTAAATATATTTATTTATTTCTTGTTTATTTATTTTTTTTTTTTCGGAACGAAAGAGATATTATATCAAACCTCAAAAGAGAACAAAGTTCTAATACAAACATGACCCACAGCCAAAAAGAAAACTGAGAGGACACGCTATAGAGCGGCTTAGAAATCCCATAGACGGGATATGACCCCCACAGGGTAAACACAAAAGCACTAACAAGCACAAAAGACAATACAAAGACCCCCACAGGGTAATCCCCGAGTGTCGGGCCCCCACGGGGTAATAAGGTGACACCCGGGCGCACAGGGGCCAACGGCCCAAACCTAAAACACAAAAAACAAACACAAACACAGACACAGACATCACAAGACACTAGAAGCAGATAACAAAATAACATAATAGCCCTTCCTCGGCAAAAGAACGGTTCCAGCCAGCGATGAACGATCGACTCTGGAAAGAAGATTCCAAGCCAGAGAAAACACTACCGAAACTGCACAAATGCCTATACAGTATATTTGTCTTTAATGAATAAATAAATAATGTAATAAAGCTAAAATCGGTACACATATTTTTATGTGGTGCACATGTTTTTCCTTAAAAAGTAAAATCTACTATACATGCAGCATGCCAGCTCTCTACCTCATATGCTATTCTTCATAACTACAATCCTACCCTTGACAAGTTAGATTATTCTTAGCCGTCGATCACAACTCACAAAATCCAATTGGGATTTGAGCTAGAATCTTGAAAAATGAAATATTAGCCCTAGGCTTGAAGCAAACGCAAAAATCCTCCCAAAAACCTACATACAGCGAGATAAAGAAGAGAAGAAAAAACAGCAAAACATGGCGGCAACCGTTAGCGCGTGGGCAAAGCCAGGCGCGTGGGCCCTGGACGCCGAGNAAATATTGAATTATTATATTACTTATAATTTATAATATCATTAAATTATGTATATTTAAGTAATTATATTCTAACTTATAAATATTTATATTAATTGAATAAATTATATTCTAAAATATAAATGATATAGTAATTAAGTAAATATATTCAAAATTATAAATAATACAATAACTAAATAAAGAGGTTCGAAATTATGAATAAGATTAAAATTTTTATAAATATTTATATTTATTCATATTTCAAAATAATTAAAATAATCAAAACTTATTTATATTATTTGAAGCTCATAACAAAGGATACTTGATATTTTAATTACTTTTTTTAATTCTAATTTTATTTTATTTTTATTATACATTTACAAAAATTTAAAATAATTAAACTGAACAAATAATAAGTACTTAAATTATTTATTACAAATTTAAAAATATGAATTTTATTGAAAAAAATTAAAATTTATATATTTATCGAACATTTAAAAAAATATTATAAAAACTAAATAAAAGAAATATATACAAATCATATATAGTTATTTTTTTCTTTTTGGTCAGAACGATAGACATATTATACAAAAAACGAACAAATTACAGAGAGCAGCCACGAGCTGAATACAGACAGCCAACAGCTGAATACACGCAACCAATAGCTGAAAAGGTGGGAGGACAGGTCCAAAGACCGCCTAGAACCGACCCCAACGGGGAAAAACTCAATAACACTACTAAAACACTAAAACACTAAAGAAAATAACACAAAGACCCCAACAGGGTAATACTCGAGTATTTGGCCCCAACAGGGAAATCAAGTTGACACTCGGGCACACAGAGGCCAACGGCCCAAACCAAAAACACAATAAACAAGCACGAACACAGACACAAGCATCACAAAACAATAACGACAAAATAAACAAAACAACTATAACTAAGAACTGAGACACAACCCTCTTTCAACAGATACGACCGAGATTGAACAGCAGACGAGGCCGATTACAAGGAAAGATCCAAAGCACAGGAACTCCACCCGCCACTGCCTAATGCCTAGCAAAGACGAAGACCCGAGCCTCAAAACAGTCCAATAAAATCGACCCGCTCTCCAACCACTCTAGACCACAATCGACCCCCAACCGGCTAACACCACTAGCCAAGTCCGTCACCATCCCGAAACTGCCTAACACCACTAGCCAATTCCGGGCACGGTCGGCCTCCCGCCGACTCAAAAAGAGCAAAAGGGAGGAAGGGTTCGAATGGCTTCCAAGCCCCGCCGCTCGAACACAACCCGACTAAGCAACAATCTCCTCCCGACCCGGCACACGAGGTCAGGACCCCGCCCCGACTTCCTCACAGCTCCGAGACCGGCGAGACCAGCAAGACCGGCGAGAGCAGGGGGAAAAAGACGAAGACCTGCGGCCACCCGACCCAGCCAGGAGAAAGAAAAATTGCCTCTGCTAGTGTTGAGATGAACAGCCGAGCCACCTCCAAGAACTGACGATGCGCCAACTGAGACCCAACCCATCAGGACTGCCGGCGGCCATCTCACAGAGCGTCTAGAAAACCCTAGCTCGCCCCTTTGGCTTGAGTCACCAAATCCGAGCATCTCAGTCTAAAATTGGAGGCGCAGCGGGAGGGCCATCCACCGGCGATGCCGGACGACTGTTGAAAGAGGCGCAAAACCGGCTAGATCGGAGCTACGCGCAAGATTTTCCGGGGAGGGGATGGAAGAGCGAGAGAGGAAAGTCTTTTTATATTGTTAATTCAAGCGGGTGTGGTGGTTACAATGCCAATATGCAACCTCGAGGTCACAAATTCGAACCCCATCAACATTTAATTTTTTATCGCCATGTCAGTAGAAAATTGTCCTGTCAGCAGCCACGTCAGTAGACAAGGCCCGAAATTGGCCATGTGCATCGACTTGCCAACAATAGTCAAAGTGGTGTATATATTTGTCAACTTTAAAAGTGGTACATATAATTGCAAACTAGCGCATAGCCCGTACGATGCACGGGATGGTATATTTTCCTGAAATGTTTAACGTGTGAAATATTAAAAATAATATAATTTATATATATGTAACAAAAATAAATGGATTGCAAAGAAGGGAAAAAAATATAAATTATTGAACACTTTCTTTGTGAAGTAAAATTTGTGAAGCTTTGATATATTTGATTATGAATAGAAAAGTATGAAATACTACCTGCGGACCGTTGAGATAGATGAGAAGATTTACTTAGAATATATAGAATAAATATTGAGATAATGATTTACCTTTTGCCTAGTATATATAAAATTAATATTGACATGATGTGGGAAAATTATGACGAATTATGACATAAATTCGTTTAGAAGTTAGTAGAAAATATTAAAAAATTAGATTTATTTTTTAAATCCTTACAGTAATTCGTACGCTCCTTTTCATACGCTTAATTTATCAAGTTTACACATACAAATCAAAATTAATGCAACTCAAAATATTATATAACAAATAAAATGAGATTTTTTATCTAACATTTAGTATATTGTCGGAAAATCTTTTATAAATCTTATTCTCTTTTTATGCACATAGATATTAAAGAATGAGTAAAAAAATTATCTAAATATGTTTAAAAGTATCTAATATTATATGTGTTAACAATGTTACAACCAAAAGACATTAAAAATACGTAGACTATTATATAACATATGTGAAAGTATTAAAATATTTTATATTATTATCGAAAAATGTGAAATTACCTCAATTCTGTCTAGACTATTTTATAAGAAAAATATATATACTTAAAGTTAGCATAGACACACATATATATATTCTTAAAGTTTTCCCAACTAACATGTTTAAAAGTATACTAGTGCGTGACCCGTGCGATGCACGGGAAAACAATATTTTGATTGTATTATAAATTGAATAAATAAATAACATTAATCATGATTTATCCATTATTTTAAATTAAACCGGGTTGGACACAGTCTGACCGGATGGACCGAGAACCGGTTTATAACCAGTCTAGTGCGCTTGAATAAAATATTTGCTATCGAATCTTCAACACCAGTCTGTTGGATTGGTAGGATCGATACGATTTTTTAAACAAATTTTGTTACATTAAAAATAATTTTAAATAAAATTACATATTTAAATAAAATAGAGATTTATAAATTGTTTATCAATTAATTTAAACATTTGAATTTATAAATTGTTTAGATATTTAAGTAACACTTTTTATTTAAATTAATTACAAAAAGTACTAAATAACTTGATCGTTTCGATGACATATATATATATATAAGTATTATGTATTAAAATTTGAACAACCACAAATGATTTAATAAAATAACTTGATCGTTTCGATGACGGTCCGGTTCTGAAAACCTTATATTTACTGTACATTAATTAAAAATATAATAAAATAATTATTTTGTTCACTTAAATAATAATAAAATGATATATAAATATTCATAAATCATTAATCATGTTGTCATAAAAGTATTGTTAATATGATTATTTAAAGTTTGGACTACATCACATTCACGTAATAAAGTATTTTTAATATTAAAATTTATATTTAAGTTCAATAATCGATTTGGTCTGATCAAACTGATACATAACTTAGTTACCTGGGACCAACTAAGTTGTTTCAAAGTTTTTTGACTATGGGACCAACTAAGTTGTTTCAAAGTTTTTTGACTATTTTAAATATCACCTAAAAGTAATTCAATCAACGTTGGCAGTACCCTAATTCAATCACTCGATTGATCCAAAGTAATTTCTTTATTTTCTTTAGATATAATATTTAATTTTATGAAATAAAATAATTTTATCTTTCATATGTCTACACCAAATAATAGTATATTAAGATTGTAAATTATATATCTAAAGATGAATTATTTATTTTTATTTTATGAATATTAATAAAAAATAAACATAATAATTTAAAAAAATCAAGATTAATTGATTGGGTATGCAATTTAAAGAATATTTTTAGCGTTCAATATATATATATATATATATATTAACATGATTGAATTTTTGGATTAGAATATATATATTTAAAATAATTTTATTATTAAAAGTAAAAAAAAAAGATGCCATAAAGATTACAACTTTGAAAAGTTTGTAAACATTAATTTAGGAACCATCCGATTTTAAATAATTTTATAATTTTTGAAAGCATCTAAAACCCATTAATTAAGGAACCATCTAATTTTTTAATAATGAATTAAAATTAAAATGTAAAATAAAGAAATTGCTGAAAATAGTATATAATGAATGCGGTTTGACTTTTCTTACTACTATTTATGGTAAATGTTAATTCTTATTATATATATATAGATACAATTTTATATATAAAAACACGTTTAAAGTTTACATATTTTACAAAAATTAGACTGCTCTCAGTTTATATAAAGTTTGTTGCTCTCATATTCGGATAACGTATTATGCATTTAATGAAAGCACCCTACGATACAAATTTATAAATATTAATTAAAATAATTTTCTAAATTATATAAAATTGAAATAACAAAGGTAAATATTACTTGTTCATCATGAAACAGTATATGAAATGCGTTACAGCTCTCCCATTCGTGATGGGTTTCAATAATGCGGGTGCTCTCAGACGCAAAAAAAGTTTGTTTCTTTTGTTAACGGAATCAAGTGTACTCCAGCCTGGAAGCATTATATTGTATATGCGATGAAAAGCCTAGAAGCATTGTATATGCGATGAAAAAGTATTCTCTGTATTTTTTTTTTTCTCTGAACTCGTGAATGATGAGTTGTAATGGTGGTAGTAAATATCATTTTATACAATTTTTTATTAACCAAAAGTGATAAGATAATTATGGATTGTATTTGGATAGATAGTAAGTCCAATGATTTTTGCAACGGACAATCAATTTCACATATTTTTTATTAACCAAAAGTGATAAGATAGTTATGGATTGTATTTGGATAAATAGTAAGTCCCATGACAATCAATTTCACATGCTTAATTAACGGAAATATCACCATTATTAAGGAGAATATCCATTTGCTTAATTAACGCAAATTTCATGCTAAATTAACGAAATATCCACTGCCTTTTCACGATTTTTCTTCCGATTTTAAAGTAGAATACATAAATAGAAAGTCAAAAGTCAACTCAATTATTTTTAGATTTCTAAAAAATGATTTTTACATCAACCTTTTTAGATATATATAGATTCCGAAAAGGTCATGATTTTATAAGCAATTAAGCCAAAATTAAAACAATGTCAAAATATTAGATGAGTCCCACAAATATATGTATTTAAATGCATTAACCAATGTGACATATGTTTGAATGGAGAGATGTTTAATTAAATGATGATGTGGACATTACGTGGATGAGATAGATTGTAATTTCTAATTGATGATTACATGAACGAAATCGAATGCGGATGTCCTTATGAAAGTGATAATTAATTAAAAATATGTGAATGAATGGATAATAAATTAAAGTTGACGCGATCTAGGAGAGAGATGTTTCATATTATTTAATTATATCGATAATATTGATTTATAGTGAAATTGAGATAAAGTGAGTAAAAAATTATCCATTCAAAACTAATTTTGATTAGTTTCAACTCCTTTCACCCCCTAAATCTTTCGATGATGAAGCACTTCAAGACCTTTTACATCTTTTATTTTGAGAGTAAGATATTCTTTCCATGGTTCATACATCAAACTTGAGCCAAAATTCCAACTTCTGGACCTTTTCTAACACTAATTTTGAGGCTTAAGATATTTATTTTTTCCATTGTTCAAAGTTCAAACTTGAACAAGAATTCAACATCCCTGCTGAATATAAGCTATTAAGTATTGTATAAAAGATCCCGAGTTTGAAGAATTGGGATTAAACAAAAATCCAGATTTTTACCATAACATCATGAAAGTACTAATATCAAATATCAAAATGCATTCTGGAAATGATCATTCTCAGATCAAAATTCACTTGGTCAAAACCACTGTTACAAACAGGTGAAACAGTATCTTTTTCCATATAAAAAAAAAATTGCAGACACCAAAGACAAGCGAACAGTAACAGCTCCAACAAAAAATCAACTCATGACTTCAAAACTAGATTATACCGGTGGCTACAGTTCCAAGATTCACATCCCTGTAAAGGCCTTCTTTCCTCGACCAGAAGAACCGGCTGGTATCACTTTAAGGACATTGAACCTCACAGTTTTTGACAATGGCCTGCAAAAGGTGATTTATTAGAGATCTAACAAAATCAGACTTCCAAATTGAGGAAAGTGAATAGATGGTTATTCAAACCCCTAAGGTTTAACTTTAAATAGAAAACTACATTCATGTCTCAAATGATCTAAACAAAGATAATCAGACGTCAAAATAGAATTGGTAGAGTTGAATGATAGTAACTTTGAGTGNAAAGAAACTAGCCTGCACTGGCCGATGATGACATGGTCGCCCTCTTTCACACGGAAGCAAGGGGATATGTGAGCTGGAATGTTTGAGTGTCTCTTTTCATACCTACAGAACAACAATAATAATCAATTGCAAATAGAACATCCTAAACATGCTATTTTGTAGCATCTCTAAAGGGGAATAATACCTTTGGTACTTTTTCACCCAATGGAGGTAGTTCCTCCTAACAATGATAGTCCTCATCATCTTAGCACTGTGACAGGTGCCAGCAAGGATACGACCTCTGATGGATACACTGCCAGTAAATGGGCATTTCTTATCAATGTAAGTACCTGCACAAAAATATAAAAAGGTGCGCATTCGGAATCATCAGTCTCTATAAAGTATGATAATTACAGGATATCAGTATTAGAGAACTTTTGATGTTAATTATCTTTCCCCGATTTCAAGACAGCATATACCATGGTAAATATGCAACATGATTTCTGTAGCCCAACCATTCTGAAAATTCCAATTAATTGACAAACCTCGTGTTATCCAAAAGTAGAAAAGAATAACAAAAATCAAAGTGTTGATGGCAAGTTCAAGAGGGGTTTAAGCAAAAAATTGTTGTGCCAACAAGTACAGGATTCCATTTGCAAAAAGGTTCCAGGAAGCAAATGGATATAAATACACACAACAAAATCTAAACTCTATTGTAGTAGTTCTGCTTCTTCACGGTAGTACACTTGCAACAAAATACAAAATGAAAACAGTAATTCAACACACATATGGTGAAAACTGATCTTTGAGAGTTCTCAAATAAAGCAAAGTAAATAAATAGAAATAACGGTAAAAGAGTGAAGAATTAGAAAAGGAAAATTTATCATGATGGGTAGCTTGTAACAGGGTGCTATAATACAATAATACTATTAACTCCACCAATAAAATTTAGCTTTGGATTAAATTGACACAGAAGTTCATCCATGATGATACGAAAGGGAGCATATGTAAAACTTTTCAGTCGATGGAAAATAGAATAGTTAAAATGCAACGATTATCATAAAATAGGTCTCATTTACCAAGTAGTGAAGGTAAAACTAACAATCCCACTAGCCAGATAGGTACAAAAGAAGCTCAAATGTAAGCAAGAGCCAATTACATCTAACTTAAACTAGCCAGTGAATTGAATTCTCAAATCAATAGTTCGTTCAAAGATAGAACTAGACAGCCCAAATTAAAAGATATGCAAACACGTGCAATATAAACAACACATTTCACATCTCAAAGAAGGTGATGGAGAGAATCATTTACAAATATCAACACGTATTTCGACAAACCATAACATAAAACTTACAAAAAGAAAATTATATCAACCAAATCACCCATCATAGCAAAACCAATATAGGACATCAATAAACACACGAGAGACAAGTTACAAGGACATAGCATCACCATCAAACAATAACAACACAGACGCCCAACTCACACAACGAAATGGATAATCAGTCCAAAAAAGAACCCCGCACACGCACAAAACGATTACATGCCCACACCTTCAATCGCCTCGCGTGGGGTTTTGAATCCCAACCCAATGCTCTTCCAGTAGCGGTTGCCGCCTTTCCCCGGCGCTTTACCCTTCCCTGACTTCTTCGAGCTGCAAAACCCAAATTTCTCATCTCAAGACGATTATATTTACTCGAATCGAGCCATGCATAAATCAATGGTGTTAAATCTTACCAGAGAAACACCTTTGGCTGCTTGAGAAACGCTTTCTCCGTCTGCAACTCAAAAAAGGACCGCAACAAGTTATACAGTTAATAGATCGAATTAGAGTTTGCAAATGCGATAAAGGCTAAAGATTCACCTGTTCCGCCATGACTGTGGCTGTGAAGCACGGGTGACTGCTTGACAATATAGTTGTTCGGTATTTGCACCGAAAACCCTAATTCCCTACTATTATGCCCTCGAGGCCTGGGAGGGAATTGGGCCACCACCGGCCAGTCAGGTCCAATGTTTTAAGAAAATTACGCCGGGCCTTTTCGTTTTGTTTTTCAATTCTATCAAAGGAAATTCTTTAAAAAGAATTTCAACTTAATCAATATTGGTCCAAATATATATATATATATATATTTTTTTTTTCAACGGCAAAAAACTTCAATAAAACCTCAAAAAAAATACAATACGAGCAACCAACTAGTTGCTAACAATATACAGGACACATCCAAACAAGGACCCCTTTACCACCCAACAAGCTAGCAAAGCTCAAAAGGAGAACTATTACAAGCCACAGCAACACCAAAACCAAAACAACAAAAAGAATCCAACAGCGAATACACATCTTCTGCAATAATATTATGATGATACAAGAATTACCTGACGTTAGTCAGAGGACACGTGGCGACGATCGATGCTCCGACGTCCTACTGAAGTCGGATCCTTTGCTCCGATGCATGCAAAACAGAACCTCGGGGTTGTCCCCAGGGGTAGACCCTCCGATGCCTAAGTTAGAATAGGTGTTAGGTTTTTCAGATGGTGGCTGTAAATTGCGTAGAGAAGAGAATATCCTTTACCTTGACCTAGGCCATCCTTTTATAGAGGTAGGATGACCTAGGTCTTCCCTATGCAGACGGAGGACTTCCCAGCCTATTGACTTAGTGGGCTATGGTCCACCAGTTGGGCCATATTTAGACATTTGACCTAAAGTGAGACTTCTCAGGCGTTTGGGCCTAAGATGAGACTCCTCGGGTCCTTAGGCCTATCTTGAGGTTGGGCTTCAGCCTTGACCTTGGACAATAACGGTCTCTGGAGTACACATGTCTTTATTCTCCCGAGCCATTTGTCGCCTAATAAATGTATATTTTTTCCCCATATCACTTACCCCCCATTTTATGTACGCAGTAATTTTTACGCGTACAGAAAATAAGCGGTCAGACATTTACAGATGAATATCTGCATTGAGCGACTTTCTAGTACAGTTACACAGACAGACAGTCAAGCAGGTTGCTATAAAATGCCTCATTCTCATTTCTCTTCTCACTTTTAACTTGATCTTTTCTAGAGAGAGAGATAAAGAGAGAAAGAGGGAGAGGGAATCAAGCACTTGGGATTGCATCAATTTTTCACGCTCGACGTCGGCCTTCGAAAGTCCTCAGACCCTGGTAATTTTTTCTTACCATGTTACTGTTTCTTCATGTCTTTGGTGCTAGTTATCATTCACCGACGTCAGTAGCGTTGATATTTACCTCGGTAGTCCGAGGATTAATTTTTTGAACACCTTGGTAGGCCAAGGAGCTTCTTCGTAGACCTCGGTAGTCCGAGGACTAATTTTTTGAACACCTCAGTAGGCCGAGGAGCTTCTTCGTAGACCTCGATAGTCCGAGGAATAATTTTTTTGAACACCTCGGTAGGCCGAGGAGCTTCTTCGTAGACCTCGGTAGTCCGAGGACTAATTTTTCTTAACACCTCGGTAGCCCGAGGAGTTTCTTCGTAGACCTCGGTAGTCCGAGGATTAATTTTTTGAACCCCTCGGTAGGACGAAGAGTTTACTTGTGGACCTCGGTAGTCCGAGGACTAATTTTTTGAACCCCTCGGTAGGCCGAAGAGCTTACTTGTAGACCTCGGTAGTCCGAGAACTAATTTCTTGGACCCCTCGGTAGGCCGAAGAGCTTACTTGTAGACCTCGGTAGTCCGAGGACTAATTTCTTGAACCCCTCGGTAGGCCGAAGAGTTTACTTGTAGACCTCGGTAGTCCGAGGACTAATTTTTTTTTAACACTTCAAGACATCTTAGGAGACACCTTGAGACTTGGGAGCTCTTTTGGAGACCTTGGGACCTTGGAAAGTTGGGACCTTGGAATATTATAAAAAATGCCTCAGACCTTGGGTAGGAAGAAGTGGCCTTGGTGCATTTGTCCAATTCCTTATTTGCTGAACATTTTTTTTTTTTCCGCCCATCACGTGGGCTGTGAGGATGATGGAAAAGCTTCAGCTTTTGCANATTTTTTTTTTTTTTTTTTTTTTATTTATTTATTTAGCCACCCACGTGGCCTTGGGAATGAATAAGCAAGGTACCAATTGGCAGGTTGCCAATTTCCAAAGTCCTAATTTTTATCCTTTCTCCTCTTTTACTTAACTGTAGCCATAGGACTGGCAGATAATTAACCTCTACCTATGGTTGTGTCCACAGTCTATATTTTTCTCTTGACCAAGGATTACCTTCCCCGTCTTTAAATTCTTGCCCCTTTATTCTCCCCAGTCAACTACTATCAACCAAAGTTTGCCCCTTTTTATTTTACTTGTTCAAAGGCTTTGGAGAGCTAACAAGGGCCTTTGAAAGAGCTGCTACGGATTTTTCTAAGGTGTCTTTTATTCCACCTTATCAGGTAACTAACAACCTTTGTATTTTCAATTTTGCTAGAGATAACAGTCAATAATCCAAAGGAGAAGTGCTTAGTGAATGACACTTTGGCTTATGTAGTCCTTGGCTCATGTAGTCCAATGATACTAACAACCTTTCCCCCGCTTTTAATAATAAAAAGTTTAACATACCTTTTTATTTTGATTTTATTCACCGCTAAGGTCCAAAGGTCCAAACGATATCACGAGGACTCCTTTGGCATCTCGTCTCATTTTTCTTGTGTGTTCCACGCGTTCTCTTATGTCCTTGGGTGCATTTTCAGGTCTGAAAATGTCCATGGACTTCAATGAGTCTAGTGATGACGAAATCCTAGCCCGACGACTCCACAGACGTGGCCACAAAGCTAACTTTTATATTGATGGGGCCATGTCCAAACTTGTAGAAGATGACATTCGTAGGTTCTATGCCAAACGTTACATTCTTGACACTTGGAATTTCTATATTCCAGAGCCCGAGGAAGGAAGTTTTGGCGAAGCTCCTCCCGGATAGCTTTGTCTTTACGAAGACATGTTCAAATGCGGTTTACGGTTCCCTCTACACCCGACCATCATTTGAGATCTTAAATTTTTACAACATTTCTCCCGCTCAGCTAACTCCTAATGCTTGGATGATTATTGTGGGGTTTGTCCTCCTCGGGGCTACAGTACCCATGCCCACGAATGCTAGAGTCTTCAGTTCTATTTACTGCCTCCAAAATCACCCTAATTCCGAAGGTCTCTTTTACGTTGTGTCGAGGTCATGTTCTAAACCCCTGGTAGAAACTTCCAAAGACACGAAATATTGCAAGTCCAAGTACTTCTATGTTTATTCGGGTGATCCTTGGAACTTCCCCTCTGACTGGAGCGACGAGGTTTGTCGGCCCGTTGAGTCCGAGCTCTCCAATGACGAGGAAAAGGCTAAGTTGGCTATTTTGCTCAGAGGTCCAGCGAGTTTAGCCTTTTTACTAAAAGAGAAGAACCTGATTGCGGCTCGCTTGAGCCATGCTCCACTGACTAAAATAGTCGACCTTAGTACGAACAAACCGTAGTCTTTAATAAGTATTGCATGCACTCTTATTTTTTGTATCTTGATTTTTACTCGTTTCTTTCGTTCTTTTCTTGGGTATGGAGGTGAACAAAGCCAAGAGGATCAAGATCAATGTGAACAGGAGCAAGGTCGTGGCTGATGCCACCCAGAGGTTGGAGTCAGGAGTTCCCCCGAGAAAGGTGCTACGACCTTGTATTTCGAGGCCTCCTCCTCCCTGGATATCTCCATTCTCTGAGGTTGACATGGTCGCTGGCGAGGGCAGCGGAACCGGAGGTCCCCAGATGCTTATCGAAGGAGGCCTTGACCAGGTCTATCATCCATCGGATAAGTTCATTCCGGAGTGGGATGTCGGTGTCAATGACAGTCTGTTGGATCGCGACACTGCTGTGAAGATGATGAGCCACCTTTTACCCCGTGGAGATAGGGAGGGTCTTCAGGTCCCAACGTCTGAGGGGCTGTCTGATGACGGCTATGAGTACTTAGCCAAGGTAACTAAAATTTCCATTGTTCTTATGTTGCCTCCAAAATTTTACTAAGTTTTTTCTGTCTTTCAGCTCCTTCGCACTCACCAGGGCATGGTGGACAAGATTGCCTATGGGAGCCGGAGGATTCTTGAGATGAGGGACCTGCTCCAGCGTAGCGAGGCCCTTCAGGCGAAGGCTGAAGAGAAAAGCGAACGACATCATACGGAGGTGACGCGCTTAAGGGCTCTCGTCGAAAAGCTCGATCTGAGGATTAAGGGTATGGACTCGAGCCTGGACGAGGCTAACAAGAAGGCGGAGGACGTAAGTAAGAAGGCTGAGAACGCTGCTGAGACGAACTCGGACTATTGGCTCGACGGGTTTGATGCTTGTAGGCAGCTGGTTGGCACCCTTGACCCCTCATTTGATCTTACCCGCCTTGTTCCTGAGTCTGTTGATCCCCTAACAGGTGAAGAGGACGTCGACCCCTCAGCTGCTGGAGGTGTTTGATTGTCGTTTATTTTAGGACATTTCTTTGCCTTGTTGTCACCTCCGCACTTGTTGTTTCCTTTCGTCATTTCCGAACTTGTGTATAGATAAATAAATAATGTGTGTATTTCATTGACTAAATATGTATCTGCATTATTATTATTATTATTATTATTATTATTATTATTGTTATTATTATTATTATTATTATTATTATTATTATTATTATCATTATTATTATTATTATTACTATTATTATTATTATTATTGTTATTATAATTATTAACTAAGTATTATGTGTATTATGTATTAGCCGGTTTCAATTTATTTTTCGCCATGTCAAACCGAGCCTCGAATAATTTTTGAGTTGAGCCCGAGAGAACCGGTCGACTTCGATTATTTTTCCGTAGCCATTTTGAGACCATTTTCTCTAGCCCATTTGATAAATATTTTGGCCAAGCCCAAAACAGATATAATTTTCCATTCCTTTTTCTTTTATCAGTCGCGATCAAAACAGATAAATTTTTATCTGTTCGTTTTATTTAGCCAGATCGAGTCCAATTTTTATCTGTTTGTTTTATCTGTTCGGTTTACATCGCGAGACCCAGTCCAAATTATCTAATCATTTGAATTCACGATCGAGTCTTACGGGAGAGAATTCCTCCAACAAAGCACACGTTCTCCTCCTCCATCATCTATATCCTCGCAGGTGTGAGATTTCTCATTTCAAAAGCACGTCCTCAATATAATCTCTTCTCCAATTCTGATATTCAAACTCACGACCCTCAGTCTCTCTCTTTTTCTCTAAGCCGACGCTCTCTCACCTTCACCCCCTTCATCATCTTCCTCATCATCTCGCCACTGAATTTCCGGCGAGTTCCCGGCGAGCCAGGCCCAGCGTGAAATCATCCTCGCGGCCTCACCTCGCCACTGCCATTTCCGGCAAGCCGACGCCAACAAGCCCCGACCTCCATTTGAGCAGCCCCTCGGCTTCCCATTTCTCGGCGAGCTTCCGTCCGCAACTCCCTCCGTCGAGCCGCTCCTCCGTGTGCAGCACCCCCAGCCGACGCCATTTCCGGCGAGTTGCTGCCGGCATGAAGCAAGCTTGCGGCTACTTTCGGTCCTTTTTCGTTATCTCAAGTTTCATTCACGAGCCGATTCCCGACCCGTCGTTTGGCCCGTTTTTCCTC
The DNA here is from genome assembly GCA_008636005.1 of Striga asiatica. Lineage (NCBI taxonomy): Eukaryota > Viridiplantae > Streptophyta > Magnoliopsida > Lamiales > Orobanchaceae > Striga > Striga asiatica. The sequence goes on along the minus strand of BKCP01009403.1, from coordinate 3,093,502 downwards.
CGCTAGCTCGTGAATTTTTAAAAGCGGGTAACTTATTCGAATCCTCTCGTTATTCCGGTCGTGCTCGTATATTACATGATAGATAAATTTATCATATGTGTTGTCGAATATTTGTTTGAAATCGGATTTGATTAGAATTGTTACCGGCTTGTTTATATCGTTTCTTTATCGGGTTATGCTCGTGACTTCGTTAAACCGAATATCATGTTGTTGTTGTGTTGAATCTCAAAATGCTCGTTTATTTGCTGTCGAGAAAGTACGTTGATCGTTATCGAGCTTAGAGAGTTTATCTTGTAAGTCATTGATATTTCATGTGAAATCACTTTAATCGCTGATCTGGTGTGCCGCAATTTAAGCCATCTGAGACTGGTTATTTGAAATTGTGGTCTTCATATGAAATGTAGTATGTTCAGTTTTCTAAACCTGGACTTTGGAATTTCTCGTTTCCGAGTTATATCGAATAAGTTGCGATTTTTACAAAAATGTTGCGCGTCCAGTTTTCCTGTTACCCGGCAGCATGTCTATAATTAAAATACGGTCTGTTTATTGTGTCGTAATATGCTCGTATAAATTTACACTCTTCATGAAAGTTATAGGTATGTTTCTTGCCTTTAAAATGAGATAAATTTCATGTCGATACGTGGTCTGTAGCTCAGGTTGTGCTCATATGAAGTTAGACGTGCATGAGTTGGGACTTATTACTTTGGCAGACATCTGATATGAAATGTGAACTGATTTTACCCTATCAAAATGATTTTAAATGCTTCTGTGTTCTAAATAAAAGTTGTAGAGGCATGCTTAAGGTTTAATTTGAGACTTGAACCATGTCATTGGGAGGTCTGTAGCTCGTTCTAGGTTGTAAACACTGAAGTGCTGTCCATATCACATGTGAGTTTTTGACAGATTTGTTGAACCAAATGTTTTGTGTTTAAACTCATTGAAAACATATTTATTTGCCAAAGTAACCTTCAGAAAAGTTGTAGATATTTGAGATAGCTATCATATGGTTTTGGAATTTTATTAAAAACATGTCTGTAGCTCCAGTTAGAGAGTAATTACTGAGGGCTGGTCAAGTGCATTACCCCAGTTTTGGACTGTGACTCATTTTTGAATGTTTGTTGATTTATCACCTGCTAAATGGCCTTATTTTCTTTCAGTGTCTTCATAAGAATTGTAGATTCATGTCTTAGGATTCCAATGCAACTTGATCCATGATCACATGAGTTGTGTGTTGAGAGTTATGTCGGTTTTAAAAACGCTGCCCGGGTTAGGTTTTCAAAACGTAAGTGATATTTTCAGAATTTGGATTTCCTTGATTTAATGCATGCTTAAATGCTTACGTGAGCTTACTTAGACTAAGTGATTTGTCGAATAGTCATTGATAGGGCTATTTTATTAAATGTAGGTGCTTGACTAGTCGAACTCGCCGCCTACACTCAATTTGTGATTTGTCTCGATTCCGACAAGGTGGGTTGTTATTCTAAAATAATCTATGCAATGTGTGTTAAATTTGTTTACGATTTGGCGTGATCTATGTATGAACGTGAATATGTAGCCTATCGATGTGAGCTATTATGATGGCCATCGGTACGGTTGTCCCCGTCGATGTAATACGGTTGCCTTGTGAGGCAAGTCTCCTTAAAGACCTATTATGAAAGGCCGTGTCCATGCGTGGCACGTACTCTCGCCGTTAGGGTAATGAATCCCCTTTCCGCGACTATTATGAAAGGTGTGTACACAAGAGTATTTATGTTTATGTTGGAGATGTGACATATGTGATATTATTTATGTTCATGCTACGACCATGCCTATTTAACATGTTACCAAATATGCATTGCATAGTGTGAGTACGATATTTAACTGTACTCACTCCCACCTGCTCGTAACTGATGCAGGTTAATCAGTGGCGCGTGACGAGGAAAGGCGAGTGGTGGTCACACTTATTTATTATGTTTATTTAATTGCTTCCGCTTTTCACGAACTCATGTTGGTATTGAACCTACGTTGGTTTGGAGTTGGAACTTGTTTATTTTGAAAACATTTGGATTTAGTTTATGTTGAAAAACCTTTCTTGATATATGATTGAGTTCATCCTGATGCTTATGTTTACGTTATGTGGTTAATGAAAACCGTTGGAAAAATCGGGTAATGAATCCCCGTAGTTCAGTTATGACTTGAACCGTGTTTACCTGATTTTTTGGAGAAGCCATGGATTTTCTTTAAAAATCGATTGGGGCGTTACAATTGGGTAGTCCCAATTCTAGCCTTGGGTACTCCTTCACTAGTCTTACAGTAGATCATTCTACCGAATGACTAGCGTTTTAAAGCTATAACCGAGGACAAGTAGCAGGGCAATAGTTCTCTACTGCACTTTTTTTTTTTTTTTTTTTTTTTTTTTTTTTCATTTCATTTTTTTTTTTATTTTGATAGCGGCAATGGTTTTCCACTGCGATTCTATCAATGGAGGTAGCGGCAATGGCCGTCCATTGCAATTCTACCGTTGGTTTTATCAATGTCGGAAATCAAAACAAAATGCAACTTTTATTGAAGTAGTTCGAGTACGAAGTCTCAATTTGCAAATCCTACGCTAGAGATAGGGGAAACAACTTAACATAAAAGCGACTATTGATAGTATTTGCGCAAATGTTATGCATTCCAGGACCTTGGTATAGGCTTTCCGTCTAAGTCCTCCAACTTATAAGTGCCTTCTTTCACCGCTGCTCAGACACGGTAAGGGCCATCCCAATTTGGAGATAACTTGTTGTGCCTTTCCTGGTAGTTGAACTGAGCTTTCCTGAGGACAAGCTCTCCCGGTCGATAGTAGCGTGATCTAACACGACTGTTGTAATACTTGGCCACCCTCTGTTGATATGCAGCCATTCTGATCCTGGCCCGCTCTCTATGCTCCTCGATCAGATCAAGGTTACACCTCAGTCCTTCTGCATTTTTCTCTACTTCAAATGCTTCAACCCTAGGCCTTGGGATTCCGATCTCTACAGGTATGACCGCCTCAGATCCGAACGTCATGCTAAATGGGCTTTCTCCTGTGGCAGTCCGAGGAGTCGTACGATAAGCCCACAACACTTCTGGAAGAATATTTGCCCATAAACCCTTAGCCTCATCAAGTCTCGTTTTCAAGGCTTGCAAGATAGTCCTGTTAGTGACCTCTGCCTGGCCGTTGGACTGAGGGTATGTTACCGAGGTTGTCCTGAGGTCTATAGACAAACTTTTGCAAAACTCTCGGAAATGCTGGTTGTCAAACTGCTTTCCATTGTCGGTGATGAGTGCTTTTGGGACTCCAAAACGACACATAATGGACTTCCACGTGAAACCTCGGATCTGCTTCTCAGTGATATGAGCCAAAGGTTCTGCTTCGACCCATTTTGTAAAATAGTCAATGCCTACGATCAGGAACTTTCTTTGCCCAGTGGCCTGTGGAAAAGGTCCCAAAATGTCCATCCCCCATATTGCAAATGGCCAAGGGGTGAAGACCGAGGACATGGGAACAACTGGAGAATGGAGGATGTTCGCATGCCTTTGACATTTTTCACATCTCTTGACAAAGTTCATAGCGTCTTCTCTTAGGGTAGGCCAGTAATACCCTTGTCTGATGATGACTTGGGCTAAAGACCTGCCCCCCAAGTGATTGCTGCGGACTCCTTCGTCCACCTCTCTTAATGCATAATCAGCCTCATCAGGCCTAAGGCATCTAAGGTACGGCATGCTGTATGACCTCTTGTATAAGTGGTTGCCTATGATCGAATACCGGGCTGAGCGTTGAATGATTTTCTTCGCCTCTCGCTGGTCATCAGGCAACTTTCCATCTTTGATGTATTCTCGTCGGCCTAGGTGTTTTCTTCCCTTGCAACTTGCTGAACACCACAATATTCAAATAAAGAGACCAAGTCTTTCACCTTAGTTTGGTACCTGATCATCATGGGGTCCTTTGCCTCATAGTCTCCACGACTTTGACATACGACTAATTGTGAGTCACTATGGCATTGAACACGTCGGGCACCCAGCTCCAGTGCCATCTTTATTCCGGTTATAAGAGCCTCATATTCAGCCTCATTGTTTGAGGCCTTAAATTCGAACCTTAGCGCATAATCAAAAACATCACCCTCTGGGCTGGTTAGGGTCAATCCAGCTCCGCTTCCATTTCGATTCGATGATCCATCCACATACAAGGTCCAACAACTTTCCATGGGCTCTTCGATGTTTGGCACCACATCGCTCGCTGGAGGTGTATGCTCGTCTCCTGTAGTACACTCTACCACAAATCCGCCAAGGTCTGGGCCTTAATAGTCGTCCTTGGTCGAAACTGAACATCAAATTCGCTAAGCTCAACGCACCACTTCACCAGCCTCCCAAAGGCTTCCGGCTTCTGTAGAATTTGTTTTAATGGTTGGTCTGTGAGTACAACCACCACATGTGCTTGGAAATATGGTCTCAACTTACGAGCTGAGATAACCAAGGCCAATGCCAACTTTTCAATCTTAGGATAGCGAAGTTCCGCGCCTCCTAGGACTCGACTCACATAATAAATCGACAGTTGGACTCCATCTTCTTCTCGGATTAACACCGAGCTTACGGCCACATCCGACACTCCCAGGGTATAAGTATAACACCTCTCCTTGTTGTGGCTTCGTCAAAAGTGGCGGAGAACCCAAGTAAGATTTTAGATCCTCGAATGCTCTCTGACAGTCTTCTGTCCAAGCAAACATATTTGCCTTCCTTAGCACTTTGAAAAATGGTAGGCTCTTTTCTGCAGATTTTGACAAGAAACAACTAAGTGCGGCTAGTCTCCCGGTGAGCCTCTGGACTTCTTTCACTGACTTAGGATGATTCATATCTAACAATGCTTTAATTTTCTCAGGGTTCGCCTCGATTCCTCGTTGGGTAACCATGTATCCCAGAAACTTTCCCGAGGTCACCCCAAAAGCACACTTGTTGGGATTGAGCTTCATCTTGTAATGCTTCAATACTGCAAAGGTCTCCTCCAAGTCAGCTATGTGGTCCTCCGCACGTGGGCTCTTTGCTAGTATGTCGTCAACGTACACTTCAATGTTTCTCCCAATCTGGTTTTTAAAGATCTTGTTCACTAGCCTCTGGTATGTTGCCCCCACATTCTTTAGACCGAAGGGCATGACCTTGTAGCAATATAGGCCTCGATCAGTGACAAAAGAAGTTTTGGCTTCGTCCCCTGGGTGCATCCTTATCTGATGATACCCCTGAAATGCATCCATGAAGCTGAGGATTTCACATCCGGCGGTGGCGTCTACTAGTTGGTCTATCCTCGGTAGAGGAAAGCTGTCCTTGGGACAGGCCTTATTTAGACTTGTAAAGTCTATGCACATCCTCCAATTGCCACTCGTTTTCAGTACCAAGACAACGTTGGACAACCACTCGGGATAATCTACTTCCCTTATGTAATCAGCATCTAAGAGCTTGTCCACCTCTCCATTGATTGCTTGGATCCTATCCGGAGCGAAACTCCTTTTCTTCTGTTGAACTGGCTTAAAGCTAGGGTCCACATTTAGTCGGTGGCCTATGACCTCGGGGTCAATTCCCGGCATGTCAGATGGACTCCATGCAAAGACTTCGGCATTTTCTCTCAAGAATTGGACAAGCTTTGTCTTAAGGTCATCGGGTAATGAGGACCCTATTTGCACAACTTTCTCATTGTCCTCTTCATAAAGCTCAATTGAGACTAAGGTCTCTACTGGTTCTCCTGTTTTCTTAATCTCATCCTCTGGATCTAAGCTCTCTATGGTCAGAGCCTCTGAGCTCTTTCTTTTACCTTTGAGTGAGGCTACATAACATTGCCTAGCCACCTCTTGGTCTCCACGAACTTTCCCGATGCCATTCTCAGTCGGGAACTTCATAAGCATGTGATATGTAGAGACTATGGCCTTCATTTTGTTCAACCCTGGTCGACCAAGGATGACGTTATAACTGAAGGGGACCTTCACAACTAAGAAATCCATCATGACCGTGGTCTGCTGGGGTGAGTCCCCTGCAGTTAACGGGAGAGTTATAATTCCCTCCGGCTCCACGGTTTCACCTGTGAACCCCATGAGTGGAGTTTTGACTGGCCTTAGTCGTTCACGACCAATTTTCATCTTCTCAAATGCATCATAGAATATGATATCAGCCGAGCTGCCCCATAATTCCCAATCGTAAGTGTAACGACCATGGGATCATCATGAGGAGTTAGAATGTTACCCGAGTCTTCCTCTGTAAAGGTTATTGGTGTCTCCCTACGAGCCCTTTTCTCTTGCGGCTCACTTCTTCGAGGTTGCCTTGCATATGCTTTGCGAGCAGAATTGCTTTCTCCGCCGGATGGTCCTCCGACGATGACAGCTATGACCCCAGCAACTTGATTGTTCTCCCTCCTAGGACTTTGGGCCCTAGGATTACCCCTCCTAGGACTGCGACTTCGATTCTTTGAGCGTCTTCGCCGAGGTTGAGGGCTGCTTCTGTCTTTTCCCACAAATTTCTTAAGGTATCCTCTGCGTATCAAGTCCTCAATCTCGTTTTTCAGGGTTTCACAGTCCTCGATATCGTGACCGTGGTCTCTGTGAAAATGACAATACTTATCCCGACTTCTTTTATTTTCTGGGGTTCTCATCTTGGTTGGCCACCTGATATAGTCCTTATCTTGAATATACATCAAGATTTCATCCTTTGTAGCACGCAAAGGAGTATACCTTTCAAACCTCGGGTGGTTGGACCGATCCTTCGATGAGCTGGTCTTGACAGACAACCTATCCCATACTTTTTTCCTCTTTCTGCCATTATCATCACCAAGGTCCCTTGTCCTCTTTCTGTCAGAGGTCTCACGCTCATCCTCTGCTCTGGACATCTCCTCAGCGTTGATTTACTTTTCAGCCCTATTGAAGAGTTCAGGGAGGGATAGTGGTGTTTTTTCGCCAAAGGGAAAGCAAACCTTGAAGACTTTCGAACCCCATTCATGAGTGCGGCTAAGGCCACAGACTGGTCCAAGTCCTCAATCTCTAGTGCCTCTCTATTGAAGCGTTGATAAACTCCCTTAGCGTCTCATTCGACCTCTGACGAACGCCCATAAGATGGGCTGATGCTTTCTTGTACCGTTTGCTGCTAACAAAGTGGTTGAGGAACTCTTGTGCCAATTGTTTGAAAGTATAGATAGAGGCCGCTGGTAGCGAAGAGAACCAAACCCTGGCACTTTTTCTTAGCGTGGCCGAGAACGCTCGACATTTGATGGCGTCGGTCTCCCCATGAAGCATCATGAGAGCTTGGAAATTCTCAACGTGGTCATGGGGGTCCGATGTTCCATCGTAATTCTCCATGACTCCATCTGAGGCATCTTGAAGCTAGAGGGGATTTCCTCTTTCATGATGCTATCAACAAAAGAGGACTCGGTGGGTGAGAAAATATCCGACGTCGGCTTTCTGACCTCTTTCCACACCACTCCGAGCCTTTCATTCATCTCCTCAAGCTTTTGCTTAAGGTTGCCATCCTCATGTGTGAAATTTCCTCTCTCGAGGTCTCTTTTGGATCTGACCTTGGTTTCATCATTGGGGCTTTAGAACCTTCGCCATGGCTAGTTTCTCGATTCTTTTGACCTTGGAATGCTTCTTTATCCATCATACCCTTCATCAGGGTCTTCAATTCAAGGAGTTCTTCTTCGACCCTCTGCAGTCGTTCGGCCTCTGTCTCCAAGGCCGCCGGTCCTTGTGAACTTTGGCCTTGGCTAGGGTTAGCCTCAGAGTTTGATTGGCTTTCTTCGGGTTGATCATGTCATGAAACGCCTCGCGTCCCTCGACTGGTTTCACCTCTCTTCCGTATCGCCATGAATCTTCTTCCTAAGTCGTATGTCCCACAGACGGCGCCAATTGATGATACAAGAATTACCTGACGTTAGTCAGAGGACACGTGGCGATGATCGATGCTCCGACGTCCTACTGAAGTCGGATCCTTTGCTCCGATGCATGCAAAACAGAACCCCGGGGTTGTCCCCAGGGGTAGACCCTCCGATGCCTAAGTTAGAATAGGTGTTAGGTTTTTCAGATGGTGGCTGTAAATTGCGTAGAGAAGAGAATATCCTTTACCTTAACCTAGGCCATCCTTTTATAGAGGTAGGATGACCTAGGTCTTCCCTATGCAGATGGAGGACTTCCCAGCCTATTGACTTAGTGGCTATGGTCCACCAGTTGGGCCATATTTAGACATTGGACCTAAAGTGAGACTTCTCAGGCGTTTGGGCCTAAGATGAGACTCCTCGGGTCCTTAGGCCTATCTTGAGGTTGGGCTTCAGCCTTGACCTTGGACAATAACGGTCTCTGGAGTACACGTGTTTTTATTCTCCCGAGCCACGTGTCGCCTAATAAATGTATATTTTTTCCCCATATCATATTACAACAAGAATCAAACTGCAACTTCTTGTTTAACTTGTGCACCAGAACTTTGTTGTTCAACCTGCAGCAACCTGTAAGCCAACCAGCTTCCAAAGCCTTCAAGAGAATCCATCTTACTGCCATCAGCCATCTTCCTTCTTCATAGCCTGCATACCAGATTGTCTCCTTCACAATTTGGATAGCTTCACCTTCTTTTTCTGCCACACAAACCACCTGCAGTTGGTCCTTGGAAGAGTATAGAGTACTGACAGTGAGAGACCACTGGCCTACCCTCTTGGAAAAGCATTCCCCATTTCCCAGGCTGACCTGCTCCCCTAAAGAACCCCTAGATTTTGCTGAACCCTTAGCCTCTGCAAACTCCAGCCACTCAGATCTAGTCCCCCTCTACCCACTCATTTTCACTAATCTTCACCCTTCTAAAAAGCCAGACACTACTGGTTTTCCAGAGCCACCAAAGGACATAAGTAGAAAGACTAATCATATCTTTGAGGCTACCTGACCAACCTGACCCACAAACCTTCTCCTACCAAGTTCTAAAAGAAACAAATTGATTTTAAAGAGAATTCCAATGAACCCAACTCAACTTCCAAACCAAGTTAGCCCTAACACGGTTAAAGAGAAAATGATCAAGGTCCTCTGTCCCTTCCCCACACAAATCATGAATGCCATCCACACTCACCTTCCTCTTATGGAGTTGATCCTTGGAACTCAATAAATTAAACCAGCATCTCCACAAGAAGTGCTTATGTTTACATTTTACTATAACTTGTACCCTTCTGAGCCAGAAGAGTTCTAGCCACACCTCATAAGCATACTTAACTTAAAAGGCCCCACTCTTCCCAAAATGCCAAATTAGTTTATCCTTCTTTCCCAAATGAGAAAGAGTGGTTTTGAGAATAAGCTTAGCATCTTCAGGATTAAAGGTTTGCCTAACCGGCTCCCTATCCCAACAGAAATCCCCTTGATGAGCTATGTCACTAACTCATTGTAGTCTAGATCTATCAGATGGGAAAAAGCATAAAGGTTTAAAACCAGGGGCCCTAGGCACCCAAAGGGAGCCCCAAATAGAAATACTTTTCCCACCCCCTATCTGATACCTAACCCCTAAACCCAAAAAATCCTTGACACATATCTCTTTTGAAGCCAAGAATCACCATTATTGTGCTTTGCATCAACTAAGCCCATCCTAGAAAAATACGCCCTTTCAAAACTCTACTGATAAGCAAATTAGGTTGTGTGGAAATTTCCACAGCTACTTAACCAACAGAGCATCATTAAAAGCTCTCAAGTTCCTAAATCCCATCCCACCCCTATCCTTACGCTTAGCCACAAAGTCCCAGGTTGTCTAATGAATTCCATTGCCCCCCTGATCCTTTTTTTTTCCCACCAGAAATTGGCCACTTCCTTACAAGTATCTCTACAAATACCCATAGGAACTTTGAAGCAAGACATGACATATATAGGAAGGGCCTCTAACACTCTCTTAATCAGATTTCCTTCCCAGCCTCACTAAGGAAGTTATTTTTTCAACTAGAAAGCCTTTTAACCACACACTCATTCACAAATTTGAAGGTATCTCTTTTGGGCCTATTTATGCCTAGAGGAAGACCTAGATATTTAGAGGAGGAAACACAAAGAAAACCTTTCAAAATATTGCAAATACTCACTTTGGATCTTGCTAAAGTGTTTTTAGAAAAAAAAAATAGAAGACTTATCTATATTGACACACTTACTAGAAGAAACACCATACAACTCAAGAATTTGAAGGATCAGTAAGGCATGAAAGTCATCAGCTTGACAAAACAAAACGGCGTTATCAGCAAAGAACATATGAGATATAGCATGAGACTGTCTACTGATTTTATACCCCTTGAAACAATTAAGCATACAAGCCTGGTTAATCAAATTGGATAAAACCTCAGGCAAAATAATGAATAAGTAGGGAGATATTTAGTCCCCTTGTCTGATCCCCCTAGAGGGTTTGACAAACCCAGAGCCTTACCATTAATGCTAAAGGAATAGGACGAAGTACTCAAGCAAGTATAGATCCAAAACACAAAAGACTGAGAAAAACCCAGCCTCCTACAGACTTTAATTAAGAAACTTCACTCCACTCTGTCATAGGCTTTTTCCATGTCAAGCTTCACAGCTATAAAACAATTAGACCCTTTTCTTTTGTTGTTTACAAAATGCAAACACTCATTTGTTAACCCCACATTATTAAGGATTTGTCTCCCAGGTACAAATGCAGACTGAAAGGCATTTATGCAAGTGTTTAAAACTATTTTTAGCCTATTAGCTATGATCTTAGCAATCAGGTTATAAATGACAGTGCACAAAGCTATAGATCTGAAATCAGAAACAAGCAAAGAATTGTTCTTTTTGGGAATAAGAGAAATCACAGTATGATTAAGCCATTTAGGCATTCTACCACTCTAAAAAAAAGTTAACAATAGCAGCACAAAGGTGATTTTGAACAATGGGAGTGACACGCCTTTGATGCGAATGTGGGTTTTGCGGCTGCAAACACCCACGACCGGACCGTGCATGCACGAGAGGGACTCTGATCGCTGCCAAGACCCGCAGCAAGGAGTGCGAGATGATCTAGGGCAGCCACGCTGGGGCTAGATTACCCGCGCGAACCAGCACGAGATCGTGCTGATGAAGATCGTGTATCTTGACTGCTTCGAGCCCGCGTTCCGCCTTGATTCTCCGTGATAGGTTGCTAATACGCGCGCCGACGCCTTCGTACTTTGCGATGGGTTGTGAAAAGCTCGGATTTTGGTCTTTGCCTAACACGATTTAGTGATAAAACTCGACATGAATTCTAAAACACAAGAGTTGTGCACAAGTGGATTATTTTCTTATTAACTTTAATCCAGGATGAAAATTGAATGACAATGACAAGTATTTAAAAAGAATAACTATGTCTAAACCTATGAGAACTAAGATTCTAAACCTAAGGAAACTAAATAATAATCCTAAGATATTAGATGTCTTTCTTCTAAGAATTACCAAATAATAAAACTCGTAAACAGTCTAGACGAATTAAACTTGGAAATAATATAATAAATATGCTAAAAATCGCCTAGGATCTTCTGGAATCTCCAAATCCTTGGTCAGCACGTGTTTGGCCTTGCTTGAGCCCCAAGAGTCGCTGCCCAGCGCCCAAACCTAGGTCTTCTCGGTCTTTGGTCGTTGGCGCAATCTTCTCGCCCAGGCTCTCAGTCGTGCACTTGCGTCCGACATCTCTCGTGCGTGCTCGCCGTGCTACAGGATGTCTTGCATGGTCCTCGTCTGTTCACTCACAATCAATGCCAGTGACCCGCGTGTTGTATCTCCCGTACTCGCACGGCCTTGCGCACGCACCAACGTTGTCGCGCTGCCTTGCGTGCTCACTCGGGCTGCCACATGTTGGTCTTCTCGCGCATGCGCCGCCATGCTTGTATGGGCTCTCGTCTCCTTTCATGTGCTCGTACGCCTCGGATAAGAGCTCGCGCACGTCTCCAATGCCATGGGTGTTCCTTTTTGGGCCCTCGCGTGGTCACATCGGGTCGCCTCCACTCTCGATCCGTCCCATCCATGGGCACCAAAACCCCCATATCCATCATTCATCTCTCTTTTGAATTAGTCCTTATTCTCAAGGACTCATCATCGGGCATCAATCGTAACACATCTTCAAAATATGCTGGGAACTCAAACGAGAAAATTAAATCCTCGTCGAAATAACCTAAAAACCCAAACCAAAAAACAGGCTCATTGTTCAAAAACCTCGAGAATTCAAACGAGAATGTGGGTTCCTCGTAAAGAACCCCAAAAATTCGAACGAAAATTTTGGCTACTCGCATCTCTCTTTGGTCCAGCCTTCACACCTCGAGCTCATCTCCTTCTTGGGCTCGCCTTGGCCTTGGCAAGACTTTTGTTGGGCGTACCACATTGCATTTTGACTCACGGACCATAGCCGCTCCATTGTCGGTTTGTTGCGGCTCTCCCGTTGTAGCTGGGTTACACTGGTGCACTGTTTTCATTCGGTCTCACCAGGTCTCGGTTGCGTATGCCTGCTAGGCGTGTGGTGCGGGTTGGGCGCACTGGGCCTGCTGTATGTGCCTGGTCTTGCAGATCTGTGTGCGCACGGTTGCATGCGGGACACACTGGATGTGCTGGACACGCTGGTTGTGCTACGTGCGTCGGGTCTCGCGGGGCTACGTATGCGCGACTCCTTTTTGGCCTTGGCTCGCCGCTTCTCCTCCAATTTCCTTCGCTCGTACAACTATTCTAAGTACCTTTGTTCACACCAAACCATCCTCCTATCCAATCCTTCTGCTTTTTTGGTATATTTTTTCTCCCTTGAGTTCAACATGATAATTTCTTTTTTTTTTTTATATGGGACCAGCCCCTCACGCCTCTCATACTCATAAATTTTATTTATATTTTTTATACGACTAGCATCTGACAAGCTACCACTCTTAATTTTTTTTTTTTTGTAATAATCTTCTCACGGAAATTACGAAGATACACAAACGACCCTCTCAATGAAAGCACAAATGATAACGATCATGTACCTCAACTGCTTCGAGCCCGCGCCAACCGCCTCGATTCTCCATGATAGGTGGCTAATACGCGTGCTGACGCCTTCATACTTCGCAATAGGTTGTGAAAAGCTTGGATTTTGATCTTTTCCTAACACGATTTAGTGATAAAACTCGACAAGTATTTTAACACACAAGAGTTGTGCCGAAGACGATTATTTTCTTATTTTTTAACCCATGATGAAAACTGAATGGCAATGACAAGTATTTAAAGAGAATAACTAAGCCTAAACCTATGGGAACTAGAATTTTAAACCTAAGAAAACTGACCCAAGACATTTCTTTCTCCGAAGAATTACCAAATAAAAAAACTCCTAAACAATCTAGATGAATTAAACTAGGAAATAATATATTTAATATGCTAAAAATCGCCTAGGATCTTCTAGAATCTTCTGAGCCTTGGTCAGCACGTGTTTGGCCTTGCTTGAGCCTGAAGAGTCGCTACCCAGTGCCCAGACCTAGGTCTGCTCGGTCTCTTGTTTTTGGCCCGATCTTCTCCCCCTGGCTCCCCGTCGCGCGTGTGTGTCCAGCATCGCCCGTGTGTGCTCGTCGTGTTGCAGGTTGTCTTGTACGACCCTCGTCCGTTTGCGCGAGGTCTATGCTAGTGACCCGCGCGCTGTCGCTCCCGTAGTAGCGCGGCCTTGCGTGCGCACCAGTGTTGTTGCGTTGCCTTGCGCGCTCGCTCGTATAGGCTCGCGTCGCCTTCCTTGTGCTCATGAGCTTTGCATATGAGCTCGCACACATCTCCAATGCCATGGGCATTTCTTTTTGAGCCATCACGTGGTCTCATTAGTTCACCTCCACTCTCGACCCGTCCCGTCCATGGGCACCAAAAGCCCCATATCCATCACGCGCGCAGACGCGAGGCAATGCGCATGAGGACAGGGCAAGGCGAACACTCGCGACCTGAGTGAACTTCTTCGCGGGCATGGAATGGACGAGGCGCGCGCTGAGATGTGTGCGACCACGGGCGCGACTCGAAGATGTCGGGTGAGAAGATTGGGACACACGAACAATGACCACGCGAGAGTACAGGTTGAGATTGGCAGGCGTGCGAGAACATGCGAGCAGACAGCGCACACGCGGAGGGCGCGATCGACAATGTCGCGTGGCCTGCGCGTAGGGGGTGTGCGTGCACACACACTGCTGGAGAGCTGGACGAGTTTTCTTGGCGCCAAGTGACCGAGAACCAGACACAAGAAGCTTCTCCAAGGGACTTGGTTGAATTTTAGGACTTATTTAGCTAGTTATTGATTCTCCTAGATTGTTTAGGAGTTTATTTATGTTTGGGATTTCTACAATAAGGTATCATAAGATATTTAGCTTCCTTAAGTTAGAATTATGTTTCTCTATGGAATAGATCTTCTCATAAGTTTGGGATTAGTTTTAGGCCTTTAAATACTTGTTTCTAGTTCTTGTTTTTCATCATTCGTCAAGTTAATAAAAAATTGAACAATTGTTCACCAATCTAATGTGTTAGAATTCTTGTGAGTTTTACATACAAAATCTTAGTAAAAATAGGACTAACATCCGGGTTTCTTCAAAACATCGCGAAGTACGAAGGCGTCGACGCGCGTATTAGCAAGCTATCACTTAAAAATCAAGGCTTCGGCGCGGCTTTTGAGGCAAATCAAGTCAGGGAAATACAAGATCCTCCTCATTGGGGCTTTCATTGAGAGGTGTTGAGTGTGTATAATTTAGTTCTTTAGTTTCGGTTTTAGTTCAAAAAATAAAATTATTTTGGTTGATTTTCTCTTTTTTTTTTTCATGAGCTCTTAGAAAAACAATATTCATAGTATTAGTTCGGTTCAATTCAGTTTGTGATTTTACAAATATATATATATATATATATATAGAGAGAGAGAGAGAGAAGTGATAATATGAGGATGGTTGTAACGCCCCGTTCGATTATTAGATTTTTCGGAAATTTTTATTGGCATTATTATTATTATTTGAATTGATTGTCTATATTGTATTATTGCTCGACATTATCCGTTTAGATTTATTATTAATTAATTAGATGTAGTCTAATTAATAAGACAAATTATTTATTATTTTTGTCGTTAATCGGATCGATCGAAAATTCTCGATATCGCGTATATTTTATTTTCGACCCAAAGCGATTTATTTCTAGCCTTTATGATTGAATTTCTGGCCCAATTGAGTTTGAATTGCTCCCATCCCAATTATAGAGTTTATTTTTCAGCCCATTACCTTGTAAAATATCTTGGGCCCAAATGATTAATAAATCATAAGCCCATGTAGAGTTAAATATCCAGCCTTTTTGTTCTTTTCTGTTCCTCACGTGCGCAAGACTGAGTCGTCTCCTTCCCAACAATTTCAAAATCTGGCTGCGATATTGGAGAGAGATCTTTCTCGCACGTCCTCTTCTCTCTCGTATATATCTTCTCTGATCAGAACCAATATTTCTATCATGTAAATCCCTCTCTCGCATAGCAGCTTCGATTTAAAAAATAAAATAAAAAATCGCGTACCTGAATTCCGGCAAGACTATTCTTCTCCGGCGACCATCCCTGCCGTCGCGAACCGCCACCATGAGAAGCAGCGCCGTTCTATCTCGGCTCAGTCCTTGCTGTTCGCGCAGCAACCGCCGGGACCGCTCGCCGTCAAACTCGTCACAGAAGCTCCGTCTGCCATTGTTTCCGGCACTCATCTCCGGTCAGCTCCGTACGTCGAGTTTTAGCTGTGTGTTCGTCGTCGACGACCACGCAGCTGAACAATCGTGCCATCGGGGAGCAGCGGGCATCAGTCTTCTGTTCGAAATTTTTGAGTTCGAGGCCCCGTTCGTCCGACCCGATTTCCGATAGCTCGTATTTCCCGAAGACGTAATCTATTTCGAACCTTCTCGTTATATTTCTGGCCTCGTTTAAATTCGTTGATTATCATGCGTGGATTCAAGCTTTGATGTTTCTTTTCGGTTTGTTCGTAAAATTTGATTTATTCGTGTGGGATCGTAAATCGACGTGGATTATTGGAACTCTCGACTTCGTTAAATCGAGTATCGTTGTTGTTGCTGTGAGTATGGCGTAAATTCAGAGTCTCAATATTATATTCCGAGTCGTCGTTATATCGCTTGGTTGGTTTCGAGCCGTTCTATGGTCGTATCATTTTCCGAAATTAAACCCGATTGTTAAAATTCGAACTCTGAAAATATGGCTATTTCGATAATGTTATATATCTCGAAATCCGGTTGCTGTGAGATGTTGTCGTCGAAACCTATCGCCGAAAAATTTCTGTCCCTGTTCGTTCATTTTCTTCCCAGGCTCTGTTCTGAGTTGAAATTGTGCAGACAATATATTTATTTTCTGTTCAACCGGGCGTCACTTCTGTTTTCTCGCAGCCCAGGAAATAATTTTTTTTGTTGTTTAGTTCAGCCTATTTTTTTATGGCAAGTTGTGGCCAATTTATTTTAGAGGAATTTGCACCCTCCACTTAAATAATATGAAGATATTACATAATTACATCCCATATATAATTATTTACAAACTAACTGAATTTGTTAATTTTATTTTCATATATGCCTAAAAATCTGTATTTCATATTTATGGTATTGTTACTAGATAATGGAGGAATTAATGAGAGTCCATCGGTTACCAAAAACTGATTTCTTATTTAGATGGTAACTTCCATCAACTACGCCTCTCTCCTCCCCCCTCCCCCCGCTCTCTCTTCTTCACACACGACACTCTCTCTATCTTTTTCGCGCAAGTCCGCCGCCACGCCTGGCTTCTACGTCAAGTACGTCCCCTTCAACGCCGTCCTCCACCGAGTCCTACTCTCTCGACGAGATCGTCTACCGAGCCATCCCCGCGGTCGTCATCTACATGTAGGCGATGCGAGAATCTTTTTCTATGGAGTCGACGAGAGAGAAGATGAATATATTACGGAGCATGATTTCCTCAATTACCGCCGGCGACGGCGTCCTCTAAAGAGGGTTTTGGCGTCTCCACAATCGGGGGAGATGAATGGTCGACGAGAGAGAAGATGAATATATTCCGGAGCATGATTTCCTCAATTACCGCCGGCGACGGCGTCCTCTAAAGAGGGTTTCGGCGTCTCCACAATCGGGGGAGATGAATGGTTGGTTGCAGAAAATTTGAATTTTGCTTCAAATTTTTTAGGGTTTTGGACTGTGTGTAGATTAGTCATTACGTTGAAATTTGTAGACATTGGATTGGAGTATATGTACAGTATATGTAAGTATATGTACAGTATATATGACTTTGCTTCCTCCCGACGAGTGCAGTATATGTACAGTATATATGAAAACATGATTTCCCACTCCAAACATATTACATGAAAACATGATTCCGATCAAGAAATATACCTCTCTATCTATTTTCGGTATATTATCAGTATATTATCAGTATATTTTTTCATGACATTAACAGGAAGATGTTCGACAGTATATTATCAATATATTTTTGGGATATTCTGTCGTTAAAGATTTAAAGTCAGGATGCAATCTCACATCCTGGGGACGGTGCTCGTCGGGGTCGTGCTGACGCATGTCCAGTATATTTTTGGCGTGTTTCTTTTTTCTTTTCCGTCTGTTTCAATGATGATTATGAATTTAAATTCAAATATAATATCTTTCCATCTTGAATCCTTAAATTGTGCACTACAAATATGGAATGGTTGTTCACCTTACTTGTAACTGTTTTAGGCATGAATATAATTACTTTTTATCTCTTGGGTATATACACAATTTTATTGGTTTGGATGGTAATGTTGCAATTACTTAAAAAACGGTAAGTATACATAAAAATTTCCCTTTATTTTAAGCCATATTACTAGGCCCGTCAAAGTATTTTCAACAGCCCACTTGCGCTTGCAACCCAGTTAGTTTGGAGGAAAGGCGCGTGGGCCGCCTCAGCCGAATCAGCCCACGCGTGGCCCGGCTTTACACAGCGCCTTCAGCCCTTTGTGCGTTGGGCCGGACCCTTTATTTTTCGGCCTAAAAAGCTGGCAGCTTGTGGCAATGTTTGGACAGTCGACCCAGTTCGGTTTTTAGCATAATTTTGAGTTCCGGAAGCCGTTTTTCGTACCGATTTTAATTTTAAAAATATTTTCAAAATGAGAAAAATTTAGAAAAAATTATTCTAAGTCCCGAGACTCTAATTTAGTCCTTCGAGTCGTATATTTCAAAAATGTGAGAGTTCCAAGTCCACAAAAATCCGATTAAAACCCTTAAGCCTTAATTTTTATTAAGTGTGGGTTTTATATTAAATTCTAGTAGTGAGATAGATTTTGATGTATTATTTCGCTTAATTGTAGGTGTTTGAGGAGTCGAGCCCTCGACCTACTTACCTGCTATTTCAGTGTGATATTCTACCTCGATTTCCAGGTGGGTTGTTTTTCTAAATTGTTATGCCCTAAGTTATTTATGTTTTTGTTGGAATTGGTATGATCAATGTATGCATGTGAACCATGTAACCTTCGATGTGAGCTGTATGTCCTTCGAATGGTTATCCTCGTCGATGTGAGCTGTATGTCCTTCGACGGTGCCTAATGATAGGCAGTCTCCCTAGCCTAATGATAGGCAAGGCCGATGTGAGCTATATGTCCTTCGGTATATACTCCCACTGTTGTGAGTTGTATGTCCTTCACTGGTCTATGATAGATGTGCACATGAGTATAATGATGATTAGGAGATGTGATATATGTGAATGAGTCGTGTTCATGCTGCGACCATACCTTCTTTACATTATGTATATTGTTCTTTACGTGCATAGTAGTGAGCACCACGGTTTCCAATTGTGCTCACCCCCACCTGTTTCTTCACGGACACAGGTTGAACAGTTTGCGGGCATGACGAGGAGGGGACGAGTGGCCGGTCATACGTTAATGTTTAATTTACTTCCGCATGTTATTTGGTCCTTATGAACTATAGGTTTGGGGTGCCTGGACATGTTTAGATTGTTTTCAAACTTATGTTTTGAAATGTTGGATTTTGGTTATTTTTGAAAAACCTATTGTCACACCCCGCCTTACTACTAGCTTTGAAAAATCAGAGTAAAATTTTTGTTTTTATTTTCGAAAGAACGTGCGAGCTGGGTTTTCGAAAATACTGACTTATTGCGGGATGTGGCAGATAAAAAACTTAAACTGAACTTGGGCTTGCCCACAGACATAATAAAAACATGCAACCAAACTATCCGCTCACGGATTATGGAATTATACATGCATAGTCTGTACTGTCTCGCACTGTCTAGAAAACTCGCTGGCGGAAGCATCCGAAATATGAATACATAACATGCACACATAAACTGAATAAAAAACACATGATCATAAAACTAGGACATAAAAATGCTGGTAAAACATGTCCGACTCTCATGACCACGCTGCGCCACATCTGTGCTCATCCGACACGCTTGACTCTGTCTCCTGAAAAATACAATGGGGGCGTGAGCAAACCACTATGCTCCGCAAAGACCAGTACTGAATAAAACATCATCTATAATAACGTATCATGAAACATAAATATATAAGAGCTGAAACTGTAAACTGATCTCTGATGTCTGTTCTGATCTGTGGTCAAAAGACCCTCGGCCTTGGCCACTCGTGTGCACACGCCAATGGGGTATAAAGGGCCTCGCCCCTCCCAAAGGTCATCAGGTGGGTATAAAGGCCTCGGCCACCCAACCCGAAACTAAACTGTCTCAAACATACCTCTGCCATGGTACAGATATTATCTATGATGTGACATCCAGTACATGACCCCCACCTGAATACTTGAAAATCTGAACGCAAGTGCGGATGCTAGAGTAGCAGTCGGAGGCTCGACTCTCCTTAGGCTACATAAATATATAAGCAAAATAATGCTAAGTATAATTCTCAGAATATTTAATCATATGCTAAAATGCTCGGACATATCTACGAGATTAAACTGGACTGGACTGGCTCGAAAAAATTCTGAAATTTCCAGAACTGGACTCGGATCAGAAATCACGAATCAAAACTGACTCGTACCGCCGGTCGAACCGGCCGGTTCGCTGGCTGGCCGGACCGCCGGCTCGACTGGGACGGGCGGTCGGGCTGGGTTCGGTCGTGCGGCTGGGCACGGACAGGTGCGGCTGGACTCGGGACGGACACGGACAGAGGCCACGCGGGCGCTGCCGGTCGTCCCCGGGGTTGCTGTGTACTCGGGCAGGCTGCTGGCCATGTACCGAGGTCGACTAGGCGCGGACATGTGCAGACTGGGCTGAGCGGGTGCTGCCGGGCAACCCTGGGCACGCGGGTGTGCTGCTGGGCATATCCCGGGACAACTGCATGCTCGGGTGCGCTGCTGGCACGACCCGAGGTCACTGGGCATGACACTGGACACCCAAGTGCGCGGCTAGCACGACCTGAGGTCGACTCCGCATGGCACACGAGGCCATGCGTGCACTGAGGCTAGGACAGCGCGGCCGAGCGCTGTCGGGGTTGCTTGGGCGCGACGGGCGCTGTGACCCCGGGTGCGACGCGGACAGGCGCTGTTGGCACGCTGTCACGGACTAGGGTACCACACGCACGCTGGCGCGGGTACGCACTGGCCCTGGCCGGGCACTGCCGCGCTATGTGTGCGGACAGTGACCAAGGTCGGCCCTTGCCGGGCCTCCGGCGACTAATTCTGGCAACATCATGACCATACATCATAATATGATAAAATGAGCATAATAACACATAAAACACTAGTGGACCCCGGGTCCACATGCTTGCTACCCGGTAAGGCTTAAATGGCATGACCGAGTAGGTTAACTTCCGAACCAACATTTGAAAATTGAAAAACTACTCAGGGCCGAATGTTTAACATGATAAATCATTGCTATAGGGGCTAGAACTCATATCATATCTTGCATGCATGATGATTGACCTCGGTGGCTCATTTTAACATAAATTTAAGCATGCTTTGACTAAGGAAATGAACTCATTAAATTCTAAAATTTTTACAGCATCAATGGTACAATATTTAAGGGTGATTTAACCCACATTTTCGACTTTAACATGTTTGGAACTAAAATTTCATTTTTAAGGCCATTAACTTCAAAAATTCGGAACTCACATATAAATGCATGCATGGCTCGGTTTTAACTCATGAAAAATCTTAAAATATCATAAAATAATTTATGAACTCATAAGTCACGAGCTAACCTTGGTTGGAAATGAAGAACTCGAGTTAGGGCTCAAACTAGGCTTAAGTTCGGCTTTTGGGGCTTAGGCCAACTTGGAGTGTGATTTGTTCGAGCCTATCTCTTCTAAAAGACTTAGAAAAATATAAGGTACACTTATATATTGCTAAGCCTCGAGAGATTATGGCTGTAGGGGGGCTGAACCTCGCTGCTCCTCTTCCCCGGGGTGCTGGGCGCGAGCAAAGGGGCTGGTTGCCTTAGATTCGGTTTTTCTCTCTACTCCTCACTATATGCTCGGGCTTCAAGTGATCAAAGGTCTTAAAAGGGACTGAGGAAGGGTCCTTAAGTACTGGTTTGGGCGGAGATAGCTAGGTGACTTGGTGGGGGACAAATGAAGTGGGAATTCCATCTCATGGCATGGAATTTAGGTCCAAGACCTTGGGCATGCTTAAGGCCTGACTTTGCACGGACTTTGAGCTTATTTTAGAGTATAAAAATCATGGTGGAGAGGTCAGGTCAGGTCTGGCACGAGGGTGGGGGGACAAGGGCTGCACAAGTGATTAAAAAAATGAAAGATTCCTCATGCACTACTAATAAAATATTGTCCATGCTAGATGCCTTTGGCTAATCTTTTGTTAGGGCAACTTAAGCTTAATTAGACCCTCATTAGGTCCTAATTACACGCCTAAATTGGGTCATGAGATAAGTGGGCCGGAACTTATGAAATTGGGCTCAAGAAGTTGGGCTGCCAAAGCTGGCGCTGGGCTGGGCGCTGGGCCCTGGGCGCGGGGACGCGGGCTGGGCACGAGGGCGCGGCCTGGGCTGCACGGTCACGGGCTGTTCGCGGGAAAATGGTCTTGGGCCGAGTAAAATGGTTTGAAATGGCTCCCAACACTTAGAAAAATTATGGGATATGATGCTAAGGACTTGGTAAGGTCTTGGGGCTCGGTTGGATGCTCGGGCGCGGCTAAGGCGCGAGCTCAGGCTCGGGCACGAGGCTCGACTAGGGCTCGATTAAAAATGATCGAAACTTGCCTTTGATATTTTAATTTACTTAGAAAAATATTCTAAGTATTAAAATATCAACTCTCAATTATGACTTAGAAAATATACTCGGAACGACAACTAAGGTTTGTGTCCGGTAATTTCTCGAATTGACTTGCTATTATTTAATAACCCAAATTAATGGATTAGTCTTAACTTATACTTGAGATAGAATTATTCAAAGAATAATTTATCATGTTTGAGCATTTAGCATAAATAATATAACTCGATAATTTCTGAAAATTACGGACTTCACTTATAGTCGAGCAGTGAAACCGTTCTGAATATCATTACTGTTTTGGGGCGTTACAACTATGTTGGATTCGTTCCTTTTGGGAACAGGTGTTTTGGGTATTCTTGGTTATGTGATACTTGAATATTAGGATCGATTATTCATGCTAAATTGATTGTTGAATATCATGTGAATGGCGTTGTTATCGGTTAATGAAAACCATGTGAAAATCGGGTAATGAATCCCCGTGAGATCGACACGACTTGATCTATGTAAATTTTTGAGTAATGCCCATTTTATATGTTGATTTTGATAATGAAATTCAAAAATATTTTTATTGATTTTTCTAAAAGTCCGGAATTTTTTTTAAATTAAAGTGGGGTGTTAAAGTATGGTATCAGAGCGAGGTCTATGTTTCTGTAGACTGCTCTATGTAATTATATGATTAAGGGACTTTGTGACCTTATGTGTGACCACTCGTTTTCGTCATGCCGCACTGCTCAGAGGTATGTTTTATATAAGTAGTAATGAAATTACTTGTGATGTGAATTGTATGTTTTACATAAGTAGCAATGAAACTACTTGTGATGTGAATTGATATATATATATATATATATATATATATATATATATCATGTTGTTATTTGGGACTTAGAAAACATCTATCCACCTATGATCAATGATGAACTTTAGTGATTTGAAAATCCTATCTCAAACCTTCAACTTATGTGATGTAGAGTTAAATTCTAACTCTATAGGTTCCTCGTCGTGAGTTTTCAGTATGTCGTTATCACGTTAAGTTCTGTCCATAGAATTTCCTCGCTATAAGATTATGTTTAGTGTCCACGAGTAAGGACCATTTACAAGCCATCTTGAAAAAGAAGGCTTAAATGAAGGGAGCAGAAGACCGAAGAAGTCCCAGGTAGTTGGGTTATTCGGAAGTCTGTAACCATAGGGCCCAGTCAATGACAACTGGGAGTGAAATCTTGTGTGTAACACTGTCTCAACTCTCGAGGATGGCTAAGCTTCGAGAAGGGCAATGGTTACCTATTCTCGTGCGAAAATCAAGCAGAGGTCATGAAGACTGATGCATGTGTGTTGAGCTTTAAGTCGTAGTAATTGAAGGATTATGCTTGCTTAATATATATATATATATATATATATATATATATATATATATATATATATATATGTTGAGGTTATATGCATGAACATGTGAGATATGATGAGTTGATGAAGTTCATGTTAATTTGAAGCATGATTAATTGAGTATGAGATAAGGATTATGTGATTTATTGATGTTCAAGCATGTTTATGGTGCTTTGTGTTGATATTATGATATAGAATGTTATGTTTTGAAACCCTCCCTTGTATATGTGTTTAATGGTGGAGTAAGAAGTGCTTATGATGCTGTTAAGGGTTTTAAACGAGTGCTTATGGCATAGAGATTAAATTGATGAAGTTTCATTGACATTTGCGAAATAAATCACGATTTTACTGTGTTGATGGATGGTTCCGATCAACGGTTAAAGAAATGAATAACGGAAATATGGAATGAAGAAATAACGAGGAGATATAAGTTAATTACGATTTTATTAATAGATCACAGGGTCGGCCTCTCGTATGAGGTCGGCACTTGTGATATCCTTACAATTCTTGCAAAGGTTAATTACAAGTTTAGAGAGAGAAAACAGAGAGAGAGAGTCCGTTAGTTGAGGATTCAACCACCCAGAAATAAATGAAGTGGGCTTCTATTTATAGTGCTCTTAAATGTGGCACTGTTCACGTATTGTTCTTCGGTCTTATCGCACAGTGTTCTTGCAGAGCAGTTCGACACCTCCCTGACAGATATTAATGCGATTTGAGGTTTTCTTAATCATTGCCTGCCAAGCATTTAATGCACACATGGGGGGCATTTAATGCTGGCAGGCTTTATGTCTTGGCTAGCTGCTGTAGGATGGCTGGCTACAACGTCCTGTCCAATCACCAATGATTACCTTCCAAATGGCATTATTATACTACTATCTAGTTCCGCGCCTGCCCCTAGAGTAACCGCTCTGAAGTTTCAGGTCGGCTCCCGAGCTCATTCTCTTCTTCTGGCGTTCTAGATTCTTGCTTCAGACCGCTACCTTTTCGAGGTCGGCATCGGCACTCGGATGACACAAACGCCAGACTCGGAGTTAAACCCGCATGGATGCGATGGTTAGTTCAACTCAGGATTCAGCTCGGCACTTGCACACCCGACTGGGTTTTCGGCTCGGCTTTTAGAGTTGCCTTTCGTCCGGTTTTCTTTCGGGGCGAACTCGGATGTCAACAACTGTCACTGTTGTGCCTCTGTTATGACCCTCAAGAACTCGTTTTGTGAATATGTGTTCTTCATATGAATTGTGGTTTATCCTGTTATCTGTTTGTCCCATTTTTTTGTCTTTATTTCATGTTTATTTTCTTTTTGTTTTCCCTCATTTGTAGGTTTTTCGTGGTTTATTTGGTCCATCTCGTTCGTTTTGTGTTTTTGTCCTTAGTTTCTTTTTGTGTGTCTTTTTGCCGTGTTTTGCTTCGTGTTTTTTTTCTTGTTTTTGTGTTTTCATGAGATAGGTTGTGCCGGTCGAGGTTGGGACTGCTTTAGCCGAGGCTGTGATATCGAGAATACCCATTGCCGAGCCCAGAAGACTCGAGGAAGGACTGAAAAAACGGGCAGAAATGGTTCCCAGAAAACTTTGCGACTCACGAGTCGTCTCGCGACCCGCGGGAAAAACTGAGGCTTGATGTGCAGTTCACGAGACGAAGTCGCGACTCGCGAGATGCTGTCGCGATCAGCCCTAGAAGTTTAACATTTTGACGACGCGCGACTCGCGAGGATGTCGCCACTCGCGACCGAGGGAAAGACTATCTCGCGACTCGCGACTTATCCGGCGCGAATTTCGAGGACGGGATTGTTAGAGCAGATTTCGATCCTAGGGTTCATAAGACTTTCAGACATTATTTTTACACTTTTTCTCTCTAGAAACTCATTCCTTTTCATGCTTTTTCTCTTTTGATTGGATTTGGAGATTGAAAACTCCTCTTCTTTGCTTTGGATTTGGATGAACTTGGATTTGACATTGGATTCTTATCATTAATCGTTAGTTATTTTTCTCAATTGTTTTATTGATGATGATGGCTTGGGTTTGTATGAATTTTGATGTTGAATTAATATGAGTAGCTAAATCCATTCGCTAGGGATAGGGGATGATTGATTAGGTTCGATAATGATTGAATGCTTTTGATTGTTCATGTCTATTCGAGTTGTGTGAATTATAGGGTTAGTAGATTGATCACCTTTCTAACCTAGATAATCAACGTGTAGAACCGAGAAGGGAGACGTTGGTCGAATTAGGCTCGTTTAGAATAGATTTGTTTGGAAACGTATTATCTATGTGTTGTTGGAATTGATAGTTGATCGTTTACATTTACTCTATTGTTACGAAGAGTTATTGAGAGTGAACCTCTGAACGAGAAACGATTCAAGTCCTTTAACCGAGCAATTGACTGCCGGTAATTGTGATAGAACCGAAAGCAATTATCCCTGATTCCCTAGCTCTTAAATCATCGAGTGAATTTATTTGCCATTTTACTTTCATTTAATTTAGTTTACATCAGTAGTTGATAATTGAAACCCAAAAATATTGAGTTTAAGTGTTTAGGAATTTTTCTTCTCTTTTTCGTGATTGAATAAACGCACAAGAATATACGGCTAACCTTCCTTGCGATACGACCCGGGGAACGAATCTTTCGATTCTACTCCGGTAAAAATACTGACAACAAAATTGGCGCCGTTGCCGGGGAAGGTTTAGGACTATAATTGTGCACCTATTCGTTTCTTTTAGTGTTTCTCTTATTTCTTGTGATTTTTCTTGTTTTCGTATTTCTCTTTGTTTCTTTAGTTTAGTCCAGTAGCTCTTGCTTACTTTAGCTTTCTCCTTTGTTTATCTGGTCCTTGTGACGGCTTCTTTTGTCTTTGTGTATGCGTACCAGGAGTGGGCGTACCATAGGACCAAACGACGAACCAAGTCACGAGAGCGTAAGGGAGCTTCTCGACAAACTCAGCCTCGAATCTTCTGAAACCACAAAGCCAGACATGACTCTACAACACCGTGATCTCCTTCGAGACTTAGCCCATCCGACGATTGGGCCAATAACTTCATGCATCTGGTTGCCACAAGAAGCTCGGAACTACGAGCTTAAGATGATCAAGTACAACCAACTGCCATCCTTCCACGGGCTCCCGAATGAAGACCCGCTTAACTTCATTCGGGAATTCTACAATGTGCTAGAGACCTTCCCTCTTCACGGGCTCATAGAGGAGCAACTGAAGATGAGTTGTTTTCCTGAGACACTGAAGGACCGGGCAAAGTCTTGGTTCATGACCCTCGCACCGGTCTCTCTCACTACCTGGACCGAAGTATACACGAAGTTCATTGGGAGGTACTACTCCCATCAGAAGACCCAGGAGCTCCGGGCGCAAATCGTCTCATTTGCTCAACTACCGAATGAGCCTCTTCACGAGGCTTGGGAGCGGTTTAAGGATCTCCAGTGGCAGTGCCCTCATCACAACCTGTAAACATCCCACCTTGACTAGCTTTGACTTTTAAAAATCAGAGTAAATTTTTCGCTTTTATTTTCGAAAGGTAGTGCGAGCTTGGTTTTCGAAAATACTAACTTGTTTGCGGGATACTACGAAAACTTTCTTAACTTTATTTTTCGGACATAAAATAAACATGCATCAAATCGGGCCATTGTGGCGGTAAGAAAAATATACATGTAGTCCGCTTGATCGCACTAACTCAGCGGAAGCTTACAAATAAAATATACATATCCCAATCATTCATATAAATACATGCTTATAACTTTTGGGACATATTTGTGTATAAAAATGTAATGCCCCGTTTGAATTATGGAATTTTGGGAGTTATTTATCAATATTGTTATTTATATTTATTTGTTGTTATTATTATTGAATGTTATAAATTATTAATTGTCTGATATGATTTATCTTAATTGTTTAAATATTAATTAATTGTCTAAATGTCTAAATTCTATTATTATAAATTGTCATATTGAGTATTTATATTTTTACCATTATTATTATTATTTTATTAAAATTTAAATTGTGTATTATCAATATATATTATACATTTGGTTTGTTTATTTAATTGTGCGAATTTATTTATCGAGCCCGAGAAATCTGTATTACTTCTACGTAGTCGGGCCCGACAGCCGATACGTTTCGTTGAACCGAAACCCGCGAGCCCGATAATCCGGCCCAAATCCGAGCCCAACCAATTTGACGCGTTTGCACCCGCGCCCCAGCCCTAACCGACGACCCGACCCTCTTTTCTTTAGCTTGGAGCACAAGATCTTTCCCTAAGTATTTTAACGCGTAACCCTCTCTTCCTCCCCTTAATCTCACGCATGCCACTCTCAAATCCCTCATAATCTCTCTCTCTCTCTCACGAT
>BKCP01009403.1:3017788-3061657 GCA_008636005.1 Striga asiatica | reverse complement strand
TGCACTGGGGCTAGCACGACGCTGCCGTGCGTCGTGCATGCGGCTTAGGCCCGTCAGGGGCTGTTACCGCGCTCACGGTCACAGACGCGCGCTGCCGGGCGCGGTCTCGTGCACTGGAGCTGCTGCGCGCTGCGCCTGTGTGGCGCGGGCACGAGCAGAAACCCTGGCTGGTGCGGTAGGCGCTGCGGGCATGCGCGGGTCGGTATTGCACGCGCGGTATGCGCGGCTAGTGTCCCGGACCGACCCTTGCCAACTGTTTTTCAACTTTTCTAGTGACATGCATTATGTATCAACATAATATGATGAAATATACTTAAAAATGTTGAGAAGCCCTAAGAGACCTCGGGTCTAATTAGGCTTGGTCCGGTAGGGCCGTTAGGACACGTGCGAACCTAGGGTCACCGAACCCACTTCTTAATCTTACTTAAATGATCAAGGCCGAATGTTAAGCAACATATTTCATGATTTTTGAGACTAAGAACAAGGGCTAAACTTGCATGCATAATCATTTGACTCGTGGGGTGAAAACTCGCATATTTTCGATAGCTAGTTGACCAAGTAAATGAACTCCAAAAATTCTCAAACTTATACACATCATTTTTTATGATTTTTAAGTGACCTTTGGCTATCAAACTCGGCTTTTACATGTTTGTGGTGAAAAATCCGAAATTAAGGTAATTAATTCGTAAAATTCAAAACTTGATGAAAATGACATGCTTGGTTCCAATTCTCTTCATGATAAATCATATTTTATCATAAGTTGACTAAATAACTCAAAAGGCACGAGCTTACCTCGGCTGGAAATGGAAAACTAGTGCTAGGGCTCGAAATAGGGCTAGGCTCGACTATAGGACTTGAGGCTTGGCTCGAGGTAGTATTTGCTGAACTTGGTGACTTCCAATGACTTATAAAAATCCAAGGAACACTTGGAAGTCGATAATCCTTGGAAGAAATGGCTTGGAACACGAGATGGCCGCAGCTTCCTCTTCCCCGGGTCCTCACGCGCGCGCAGATGCACAAGCAAGAGTCTCTCGAATTTTTCTTGATTCCTCACTAAGTGTTCGAGTAATACGGTGTCTAAGAGCTTCAAATGGACTGAATAAGGCTGCTTATTAAATGGTTTGGGCGGAGCATGCTATGCAAGAGGGTGGGGGACAAAAATGGGTGCATCTCTTCACTCCATGCGCATGAAATTTGGAGCCAAGGTCTTGGCCATGCTATAGCATCTTGATTGAAAAAACAGGTCTGGTCAGGCATGGCTCAAGACTAGGGGACAAAGATTCCACTATGAAATAAAATAATACTATGCACATGCACCCACTTTGCACCCATGCTAAGCTGATTTCCTTAAACATTTATTAGGGCCATCTTAGCGTTAATTAATCCTTATTAAGTTTGTTTTCATCCCCCAAATTTGGGCTCGAGGCAATTGGGCTGGAGGTAGGTGATTTGGGCCTTGGAAGCTGGACCTGTCGCTGCCTGGGCGCGCTGGGCGCTGGGCCTCGGGCGCGGCCCTGCTGGTGGGGCGCTGCGGGGCGCGCTGATGGGCCTACGCTGGGCGCGTGGTCAGGGCTTGCTGCACGGGGACCATGGGCTTGGCGCGTGAATGACACTTGGACCGATTTTTTAGGCTTTTCTTGTGTCCAAATGACTTAGAAAAATATACCAAGTGTTGGTTAGAACTTAGGCTTGGTCTCGGATCTCGACCCGGGGCCTTGGGCAGGGTCGCGGCTCGAGTGACTCGGTTAACTTCTCGATTTTTCGAACGAGGTCTAGGACTTGAATTTGCACTTCATATTACTTAGAAAAATCCTAAGTATTATGCTATTAAGACTCGGCATGTCCTAAGGCTCGATGACTAGGGTTCGGAACGAACGAAACTTAATTCGAATAAAATATTCGAATACTTAAAATGAACTTAATATATTTTGAGCACTTAGCATATACTTAATAAATCTTGAATTCCTTAAATTACGATTTTTCACTTAAAAGTCGAGCAGTGAAAAATCGTCTTAATAATATAAAAATAATCGGGGCGTTATAACCTATCCTCCTTAAAATATTTCCGTCCTCGGAAATACGGAATCAGGGTACTAAGCCACTAAGTCAGAAATCATACTAACACTATGCACAAACATGCAAAATAAGTGTACACAAGTACAACATAATGTCTCAAAGCCGAAACTCTGGATTTCTGGCTAACGTAACTGATCCTAAATCTGGCACTAACATGTCCGGTCTTAACCGGATAGTCATGTGCACACTCTGGGTGGCCGTGGCCGCCTCAAAACCTGGGGAGGGCCCTGGCCTCTCAACTCAGGTGATAAGTAGCTGTGGGGACTCACTTAAGGGTTGTTGCCCTCAGGCAGAACTTAAATCTCTGCATACATAACTATCTTGTCTGGGAATACACTTACATGAGCCAGGGTGGAAAACAACTTCCACTAAATCCGGGTCATGACAACTCGACCAAAGACGGGAGGTACTCAACCGTCCAGGTCCTAACTTTTCCTTCATGCATATTTCTAAAATAACGGATATGAATCCAGTTCTGATCTCAGCCTCTCTCTCTCTCTCTCAAGTGGCTTCCTACTCGTCATGGCAACTCCCATAAACTTTGACGAGCTCTATATCTTTGTTTCTTAGTCGTCGAACCTTTCGGTCCAGGACTGCTTCTGGTTGCTCATCATGTCACTTTATGCCCGACATTCTTACTTGCCAAAGTTCACGATATGACTCGGGCCGTACACGTAACTTCTCAACAGCGTGACGTGATGACGTTATGCACACCCGAGGGTTCTGGGTGCAACGCCAGACGCTAGGCTGTTATGCCAACTTACTCGAGAATATTAAAAGGTCATATAACACAGGGTTGTAATTTCCTTTCTCTCTTACGTACAACTTCCTTCATTGGCGTGACTCTCTTGCGTAACCTAACTCCTTATTGAACATAAGCTCCCTTCTATGCTTGTTACGTAGGTTTCCTGTCTGCAGTGCGCCTCTCTCAGCCTCACTCGTATCTTGGTAACCTTCTGCACTGCGTCCTCGATCAACTAGGGACCGAGAACCTGGTTCTTGCCGACTTCATCCCAATAATGGGTGAGTGGCACTTACAACCGTACAAAACTGCGTACAGCGTCTTTTGAATCGACGAGTGATAGCTGTGAGTGAAGGCGAACTCTACAGTGGGTAACAACCTTTCCCACGAACTACTTCGCTCTAGGACACAAGCCCGAATCATGTCCCCGAGCATTTGGAGGATCCCTTTCGACTGGCCGTCGGCCTGTCGTGATATGCAGAGCTGAAACTCAACTTCGCACCCTGCTTAATGGCACCACTATAAATAGTGAAAACCAATCTGGGGTTCGGGATAGTTAACACGGGCGTCGTCGTAAACCTTGCCTTGAGCTTCCGGAAGCTCGACTCACAACAATCGCAACATTCAACTTCACTGATTTCCTCGTCAATTTGAGACCAGGGCAGGGCAAACTTGGAAAAACCCCTCTATGAATCTTCTATATTAGCCAACTAGTCCGGGGAAACTCCAAACCTCAGTGGCCTTTCATGGGGTTGACTAATTCCGAACTGCATTAATCTTTCTTGGGCCTATCTCAATCATTCTAGAAGTGACAATGTGTCCTAGGGAAGCCACTTTGTCAAGCTACTTCGCACTCTAAGAACTTTAGCGTATAATTTCTCACGCTGAAGAGTCTCCAAACAGTCCTTTAGTACTTCTCATGTTGTTATGAGCTTCTAGAATAGACCAGAATGTTATCATTAAGGACAATAACAAATCGGTCTAAGATGGGATAAAAGACACGGTCCATGAGACCCATGAAAACCGCAGGCGTATTGCTCTAGCCAAATGACATCGCTACAAACTCGGAGTGTCCGCATCTAGTTCTGAAAGATGTTTCGGCCACTTTGGCCTTCTTGATCTTTGGTTGATGATAACGAGAATGCAGATCTATCTTGGAAAATACGCTGGCTCCCCTTAGCTGATTGAATAAGCCCCCTATACTGGGGCTTGAATACTTGTTCTTCATCGACAACTGGTTCGATTCCCGTTGGTCAATGCACATTCTCGTGTACCATTTTTTTTTCTTGTCAGAAAGGACTGGTGCTCCCCATGGTGATACGCTCGGTCGGATGAAACCGAGACTTCAACAGCTCCTAAATTTGAGCCTTCAACTCTTGAAACTCCTTGGCGCCTCGCTCTATGGTGCTTTCGTCACTGGTCCCGCTCGAGGGACTACGTCGATTGCGAACTCCTCCTGACGATTAGCTGGTCCTCCTGGTAGCTGTTCTGAGAAAACGTCCACCAATTTACGGAATTTGGGTATATCTCCGGGCGTCCGCTTCTCCGAAGTCTTCCCAACGATGTTGACAAGGACTCTCTGATACTCCTCCCTCTGTAAGTACTTTGCTGCTTCCGCCATAAAAATAACACACAGTAAAGTTTAGGCCTACGTCCCGAAAACGTGATGCGATCTCTCTCGGATAAGTGCAGTATCATCTCCCGGTCACGACATCTGATGTCTGCGCGACACCTCCAACCAATCCTTGCCGAGGATTTAGGACAATACCTTCAATCTTGTTCACAAACGCGTCTTCTTCTAGGGTTCTGCCTCTGATACGATGCTTGGCGAGGGAATCCATGACTATCTCCCTTTCGAAGCTATGCTGTCCTCGAGAGGGTCGACAGTACTCATTCCCTGGGCCCTCATGGCCGATAAAAACACTTGGCCGAGATGAATGAATGCGTCGCCCTGGTATCAGCATGCTTTCTTCTCCTCGGGGTCTAAGAGGTGACGAGCGAATGCGCTCTCTTAAAGATTCACGATCGTAATCCTCTACCGAGTGGGCTCTTGCTGAAAAGGCACTGGACTCTTGCTTCATCTGCCGCTATTTAAAACGCGATAGAAAACTTGGCTTCTAGATCCCTCAGTGTCGGTCCCATGTCATCTGATCGTACTCATGCTTCGTTCTGATACGCTAGTAGTCGTTCTACCAATCCTTGGAACTGGCCCATGACCACAGCCTGTTCCCGCTCGACGGGTGGGTTCGGAGCTTTGTGGGACGACTATCTGGATTGACACTAACTGTTTGATGAGAAAACGGTATAACCAATTAAGAAATAGCTATACCATCCTTGAAACGTTTAATGAAACCAGAAACATCTAGCTTGGCTAGAGTTTCGGTGTACTTAACTCTTCTGAGTTCTGGCTAGAGTTCTGACTTAGTCTAGAGTTCTGATTCAAACTGGAGTTCTGACTTAGGCTAGAGTACTTGGACTTAGCTGTTCTAGAGATCTGTCTAGAGTTCTTGGTCTTAGCCCATCTTTTCTAGAGTTCTCTCTCTAGAGTTCTCTTTCTTATAGGAGGATAGTTATCTAGGCCCCATACTTGAACTTGAATAAGCACTTGCAAAACTTAAAACTTGGCTTAGATGACTTACCTCGGAGTCAGCGCGGAGTGAGCGTGGCATGGTCATGCTTTTTCTAGAACTTTTTAAAGTATCCAGAACGCTAACTGCTCTGATACCAAGTTGTAAACATCCCACCTTGACTAGCTTTGACTTTTAAAAACTAGAGTAAATTTTTCGCTTTTATTTGGTTTTCGAAAATACTAACATGTTTGCGGGATGCTACGAAAACTTTCTTAACTTTATTTTTCGGACATAAAATAAACATGCATCCAATCGAGCCGTTGTGGCGGTAAGAAAAATATACATGTAGTCCGCTTGATCGCACTAACTCAGCGGAAGCTTACAAATAAAATATACATATCCCAATCATTCATATAAATACATGCTTATAACTTTTGGGACATATTTGTGTATAAAAATGTCCACTGTTCATGACCACGCTTGCCACGTCTGCTCACCCGGCACGCTGGACTCCGACACCTGAAATAAGAGAGACTGTGGGAGTGTGAGCACATCTGCATGCTCATGGGAAAACTGGAACTGTAATAATCTTAACAGTAAACATGACCTTAAAAGCAGCATAAAATTAATAAGTTGTACTGAAATGTAAACTTTTCTTTTCTTGCTTTACTGTGGTCAAAAGACCCTCGGCCCTTAGGTCGGCCGCTCGTGTGCACACGCCGATGGGGTATAAAGGCCCTTAGGTCGGCCCTCCACCGGTCATCAGATGGGATATTTAAGCCCTTAGGTCGGCCCCCACCTGGATACTAACTGTCTCAAACATACCTCTGTCATGGTACATATATTTTCTATGATGTGGAATCCAGTACATGACCCCCACATCTTCATAAGACATGTACTGAATTTAGATGCTTGATCCGGATGAATTTAGACTGTTAAGGGATTTTTCTTAAAAATATTCTAAGTTCGAAAATTCAACTGGTATAGTTGAACTGACTGGACTGGCTCGAAAAAATACTGAAAATTCGCCGGAACATGCTCGGACCGGGAAAAATCGAACAAAACAGTCTGGGCTGAAAAAAACTGACTCGAACCGCCGGTCGAACCGACCGGTTCGGGTCGACCGGGCTCGGTCCCGCACCGGGCCTACTGGTGCCCGGGTGCGGCGCTGGGTCTGCGGAGGTGCGTTATGAAGATGTGGGTTTCGAGACCCGAGCACAGCGAGGACAGGGTGAGACCCGGTATGAGACGCGCGGGTAAAGATCGCGCGAGACGGGCACGCTTGGTGCACGCGAAGATGGAGTGCTCGAGACGTACGAACATGGCGCACATGCAGACGGGCCTGGGAGGACGTGTGAGCTTAGCAAGAGTAGTCCGGTCGAGCCCTGGAGTTGGCAAAGGGTCACGCGAGGAAGCACGTGGAGGCGTACATGGGCGTGATGCACAAATGCACGAGGCGAGCCGTGCGAGCCGAGGAACAAAGATTCTAGAAGATTAATGTTAGATTAATTATGTAATTATTATTTAATTGTTAAATTAGTGTCGTTAATGTTAGGTTAAATATTATTAGTAGTTGTTAGTATATTCATGCATGTTAGATTGTTAGCATAGGTTTATATATATATTTAGCCGTAAGTTAGTTGTTAGGTGTTAGTATTTGATAGTGTTTGTTATTATTATTGTCGTGTAGTGGCACGTTAGTTTGTTAAGAGATTATTTAGTTTAGGTTAGTAATGTGATAGAGACCAATTTCTGAAAGTTTATTCTAGAAGGCCGAAACGGGCTGCGGCTGCTCCTACTGGACCCTAGGGCGTAGGCATAATTATCCTTATTATTGAGTTAATATAATTAGTTAAGTTAGTGGGCTCTTAAATGGGTTTTAGGGTTTAATTATTAAATATTGGGGTTTAGTATATATATTAGTGGCTAAGAATTAGATTAGCATTCTGGAATATTGACGTTTGTGGCAGGCTATCTTGCCTGAGGACCCTTCGGGGTAGTTCTTTCAATTATCTACTGTTATTATTGCCCTTCACTCTATCAAATTGGTCCAGACCTGCCGATCCTTGTTTGCAGACAAGGATGGACGCCCGTTTCGAGAAGATGGAGCACCGTTTGGAGATGATGGAGAAGGGTCTTGACGAGGTATGTACAAAATTTTCTACTATCGAGGCTATGTTCGCTGCCATTATGAAGGAGAAGGAGAAAACATCCGATTCTCGGGCCTCCCATGAGGCGGACACATCCCAGACCACTACCCATACCACTACATTATCTGGGCCACCAAAAATCGACCTTCCTTCATTTGATGGATCTGACCCAACTGCTTGGATAGCCAGGGCTGAGCAATTTTTTTTGGTTCACCACACTCCTGTAGCAGAAAAACTTCCAATCGCGCTCGTAGTCATGTCTGGAGATGCATTATATTGGGTTCAAGGATTAATGCGCCGTTTTTCGACTATCGCTTGGCCGCAGTTCATTGAAGAACTGTTGTTTCGCTTCAGTACTCTAACAACTGTGAATGTATATGAAGCTTTGAAGGTCACGCGGCAAACCGGCTCTGTCGATGACTATATTACTGACTTTGAAGCTTGTGTTGCTCAGGTAACTGATCTATCCGACCCTCATTATTTGGGTAAGTTTTTAGGCGGTTTACGTGAGGATATCCGAATCCGTATACGTGATGACCCATCCATGAATGTGTATGCTGCCATTCGATTGGCTCGTCAAGTGGAACGTGAACTGAATTTTGCAAACTTTTCATCAGCTAAGGGACAGACCCGTTCATCGTACTCTCCATCCTCAAGTTCCAGCCGCCCATTACAGGGTCCATGATTCTCGTCACCTCTCCAGCATAGTTCACCACAGCCTCAAGCTCGCTTGACTCCCACCCTGAGTTATGGAGCCAGCCAAAAGGGGTCATCCTCTAATGTGGGATCCACTATCCCATCTCAGAAATTTTGTAAAGTGCGTCAACTCACACCATTCGAGTACCAGGCCCATCAGCAACAGGGTTTATGCTTTCGATGCAGCCAACCCTATGGCCCGACACACGTTTGCCCAGCCCGTTCCCTAAACGTGATGCTCGCGGGTGAGGAGTTGGACTTCTCACAACCATCAGATTCTGAGTTGGTAGAAGAGGTCTCAGACCCTCTGACAACTGAACCCCTACTTCTCCAAAGCTTACAACTTTCACACCTTGCAGCCAAGGGGTTTGACGGTCCCCATACGATGAAGCTGATAAGCAGACTTGAGAATTTCAAGCTCCTGACTATGGTGGATAGTGGCGCTAGTCATTGTTTTATTTCGGAAAGGGTTGTGGATCAATTGGGATTACATGTGGAGCCTTCACCGACGTATTCTGTGATGCTCGGCAATGGTCAACGCATTTCCGCACAGGGATTGTGCCGCGCCCTACCTCTCTATCTGCAGTCTGCTACATTTACGATTGATTGCTTTGTTTTTCCGTTGGGAGGGGTGGATATAATTCTGGGTGTTTCTTGGTTGGCCTCTTTGGGGGATGTGAAAGCAACTTGTAAAAACTTGACAATGGAATTAGTTAAAGATGGTCGTACGATCCTTCTGAGAGGGGATCCCTCGTTCACCCGCCTAGCTGTTTCTGCAGCTACAGCAGTTTGTGAATTTTCAGAAGGTGAGCAAACATGGCTTTTATGGTCGATGAATCATTCAGAATCTCCATCCCATTGTCCTGTGTCAATCGAGTCTCATTCTCCAACTCGAGATGAACTCTCGGCCCTTTTAGCGGAATTTTCGGAGATCTTAACACCATTTTCCGGACTACCTCCTGAGCGACACATTGACCATCACATTAATCTGCAGCCGGGTACCGAACCCATTTCAATGAGACCATACCGCTACAATCATTTCCAAAAAGATGAAATTGAACGACTAGTGGCAGATATGTTGGAAGCTGGGTTGATCCGCCCAAGTTGCAGCCCCTACTCGAGTCCTGTTCTCTTGGTTCGCAAAAAAGATGGCAGTTGGAGGTTTTGTGTGGATTACCGCGAGCTGAACAAGCACACGGTTCCAGATAAATACCCTATCCCTATCATCCAAGAGCTATTAGATGAGCTGCACGGAGCAAAGTGGTTTAGCAAGCTCAATCTCCGGGCCGGTTACCATTAGATACGGGTTGCTGAAGCGGATATTTCTAAAACAGCGTTTTGCACACATTCAGGTCATTACGAGTTCTTAGTGATGCCTTTTGGGTTGACGAATGCTTCCGCCATCTTCCAGGCCATCATGAATGATATTTTCAGGCTTTATCTCCGTCACTTTGTGTTAGTCTTCTTTGACGACATCCTGGTGTATAGCAAAACGTGGCAGGAGCATATGTGCCATCTCCGACAGGTATTGGGCCAACTTCGGGAACATTCATTTTCAATAAATCCGAAGAAGTGTTCGTTTGGAAAGAAATCCGTCGAGTATCTCGGCCATGTGGTGTCGTCGGATGGGGTGCAGATGGACCCAACAAAAATTGCTGCAGTGCTCCAATGGCCGCGTCCGGCGTCTCTTCGTAGCCTACGTGGGTCTTGGCCTCACAGGTTACTATCGCCGATTCATTCGTAGTTATGGCAAGATTGCCTCTCCTCTCACATCGCTATTGAAAAAAACGACATCTCGGGAGTGGGTCTGGCCTGTGGAGGCTGAACAGGCTTTTCAAGAACTCAAGCAATCCCTAACTTCTGCTCCGGTTTTAGCTATGCCTGATTTTTCATTACCGTTTGTCGTTGAGTGTGATGCATTGGGACGAGGGCTCGGTGCGGTTTTGATGCAACAGGGTCGTCCAGTGGCTTATTTTAGCAAGGGTATTTCTGATCGCGCCTTAGCTAAATCCGCTTACGAGAAAGAGTTGATGGCATTGGTAATGGCTGTCCAACACTGGCGTCCTTATCTCATGGGCCGACGCTTTCTAATTCGTACAGATCAACGCAGCTTGAAACATCTATTACAGCAACAATTGACTACTCCTGCCCAACAAAATTGGGTTGCCAAATTGCTAGGCTTTGATTTTGAAATAGTTTATCGTTCTGGAACTTCGAATCGAGCTGCTGACGCCCTATCACATAGGCATGAGGAGGTGGAATTAACAGCCATTAGTATGCCCACATGGATGGATTGGAGTCGACAAAAATTGGCTATTCAGTCTGATCCAAAATTATTCAAGATTGTGTCTGCCTTGGAATCTAGCACGTCCGCACCACCACATTACTCCCTCGTTCATGGTAATCTTTTCTATAAGGGTCGCTTGGTAATTCCTAGTGAATCCGAGTGGACCACCAAATTAATTTCAGAATTCCATTCCACACCAACAGGGGGTCACTCTGGGGCATTCCGCACTTATCGACGCATAGCCGCAAACGTGTATTGGCCAGGAATAATGCGCCAAGTGACGGATTTTGTGAGGTGTTGTGACATCTGCCAAAGAAACAAGTACGACACCAAGTCGCCAGCAGGCCTGCTACAACCCTTGCCAATTCCAGATCGAGTTTGGGAGGACATTAGTTTGGACTTTATTTCGGGCCTTCCCTGTTCGGGCAATCTTGATTGTATCTTGGTGGTTGTTGATAGGTATTCCAAATATGGTCATTTTCTGGGATTGAGACACCCTTTCACCGCCCGATCTGTGGCAAATCTATTTTGTCGAGAGGTGGTGCGTTTGCATGGTATTCCTACATCAATTTTATCGGATAGAGATACAGTGTTCCTAAGTTCGTTTTGGCAGGAGTTGTTTAAGTTGGTAGGCACTAAGTTAAGAATGAGTTCCGCATATCATCCTGAGACGGACGGGCAGACCGAGGTATTGAATCGTTGCCTTGAGACATATTTGCGCTGTTTTAGTTCTGAAAGGCCACGAGAATGGAGTAAGTGGTTGGCTTGGGCTGAGTATTGCTATAATACGAGTTTTCAATCAAGTGTGGGCGGTACTCCATTTGAGGTAGTTTATGGTCGTGCACCTCCTATGCTTCATCGTTTTATACCAGGGGAAGTGAGGACACAATCATTAGCAGAGGATCTTCGGGACAGGGATGAGGTCTTGCGCCATTTGCGTTTCCACCTAGAACGTGCTCAACAATGCATGATTCGTGAAGCGAATAAACATCGTAGAGACGTGGAGTTTGCAGTAGGGGATAAAGTGTTTGTAAAATTTCGTCCTTTTCGACAGCGGACGCTTTTTCGTAACATGAACACTAAGTTAGCACCTCGATTTTTTGGGTCGTTTGAGGTTGAGGCTCGTATTAAAGCAGTTGCTTATCGGTTGAAACTGCCTGATACCGCAAGGGTGCATCCAGTCTTTCATGTTTCCCTGTTAAAAGCTTCGGTGGGACCGAATTCCGTTGAGCCTGCATTTCCGGATGAATTATTGGGAGATGACCCATTATTTATTCCGGAGAAGGTGCTTGCTCGACGAGAGGTTGAGCGCAATGGGGCAATGGTCCCACAAGTTCTAATAAAATGGGTGGATCACGGGGATGATGATGTGGTTTGGCTGGACACTGAGGAAGTACGTGGCCAATTCCCTAACTTCAGTGTAACGCCCCACTTTGATTTAAGAAATAATCCATGGCTTATTCAAAAATCAAGTTTACATTTTTTAAATTCATTTTTCAAAATCCATAACATTAGGGAATTATCTTGATTTTAATTCATATTTGAAACCTCGCGGGTATACATTACCCGGTTTTTCACATGGACTTCATTGTCCTAAAATCAACAGTTCACATGATATCCAAATGACACATTCAATATGAATACCCAAACATAGTTCCATGAAAAGAACCAAATCATATGTTCAAACCAACATAATTTCAACGACATGGTCTGAAATGAAATAACATGTTCATAACCCAACATTTCCAAGTTCATCAGTTCGGGTTAACTTATTCAAAATAAAGCGGAAGCAAATAATGTAAATATGACCATCCACTCGCCATCCTGCCGTCGTGCCCGCCTTGCTTAACCTGAAATGTGAATTTCAGGTGGGGATGAGCACAGTTGGAAAAAGTAGTGCTCACCGCTATGCAATAAATAATGTATTAAAAACAGATAAGCATGGTCGCAGCATGAACACGAATCATTCAAATATCACATCTCCTAATCATAACCTTTTACTCATGTGCACATCTATCATTAGCCATTGAAGGTCGAAACCGCACACAACAATGGGAGTAAATACCGAAGGGTGTACAACTCCCCTCGGCCTTGCCTATCATTAGGCTAGGGAGACTGCCTATCATTAGGCACCGTCAAAGGTCAAAACCGCACACGGCGACGGGGATAACCGTTCGAAGGTCGAAACCGCACACATCGAAGGTTACAGGTTCACATGCATACATTAATCATACCATTCGACTTTCATAAAGAATTTAATGCATAGGAAATTTTGAAAAACCCACCTGGAAGCGAAAAGGAGATAATCACGAAAGCACGATTAGGCCGAGCTCAGCTCGTCAAATACCTACATTAAGTCCAGATGCTATAATCAACATCTATTCTGACTTAGACGGAAAATCACAATCATACTTAGTCGAACTTGATTCAACTAAGTTGTTCGTGAAGTCCTGTGGACGTTGGAACACTTAGACTTGACATCTAGACTCAACCAATTACACATGGGAGTTCACATAATCCAAACATAAACATTCACCAAGTCAAACACTTAATGAAACAAATGACGGGTCGGTTAACAGTTTTCATTCTAAAAACCACATTTACAATTATACAAGTTTAAATCACAAAAATGAGTTGACTAGGGTGCCATATGAATTTAGCTCTGAAATTTTAACATAAATTTCACCTCCCAGAGTTAAGCAAATACAAAAATTTTCAGCTTCAAATCCCAAGTACACTATTTTATAAAATTCTCACAAGATATCGGCAAAACCGAGCCATGAATATATACTCAAACTTAATGAATGATTCAGGACTTTATAATTTTACACAATGCACTAAATCATGATATAAACAACATATAAAAATCTCAGCCCTTAACATTAATTGCTGCTATTTATAAAAATTCATACGAAATTCAGCAGTTTATCAAATTTAAATCAAAATCGAATCAAAATGGACTCCAAAAATTCCTATCTTTTAACAGCATGATTTTACACATAAAATAAGCATCTCAGCAAAAATTAAGAATTTTTCATCAAGAATTCAGTTTACTAAAATTAAATTATGAAGCTGCAGAATACAACAACTAATTTGTAAATTTAGCAAACAAAGTCCAAAAATTCTAAAACTTTTACACGACCTAGAAAACAAACAGCAAGACAACATATTCCAATTTCATAATTTTTGAGGCAAAACTGAATTTAATATGCATTTTACAAGATTCTGCTCAGATTTTCAAACAATTATTAAAAATAGCTAAACTTATTATTTAAATCTGAAATTTTTACACAACATGTATTTCCAGCAGAGGGTCGAGCACACAAAATTTCGTAGCAATACGAGCATCACATAATTTATCATTTTTTATCTACCAAAACAGCGACAATACAAAATCGACAATTCATAACCGACTCGTTATACGACTAATCCGTCCGAAGTCTTCGCCATAAGACTATGGACGACATAAGTTCTAGTCCACAGCGACAAATTCACGAGTTGACGAGGCCTCGCTCGATTTTCCAAAATCGAAAGGCTCGTCAACGCACAATCTCATAAACGACACAAATAATCTAACGGATACACATAAAATCACATAGGCATATATTCTTGAATTAAACCTTCACATATGACAATAAAATACACAACATAAACGAGACGAAAAATTTAAACAAGACGAGTCGAGCCTTGTACCGTTCTTGAGAATCGATAAAAAACGGAACGAACGTAGGGTTGACGGGCTCGATTTGCGGTGGCTAGCGGCGACGAACGAGCTCGACGGCTCGCCGGGGAAGAAGGGCAGCGGCTAGGTCGCGAATAAAGGTCGCTGTACGACATGGAAGTCGCCGGAATCGCTGCGCGAGGAGGTTGGTGGCGTCGCGGCGTGGAGAGGATTTGGTCGCCGGAAAAACTTTGCAGGGTTGTTGTGCGAGCAGGGACCCGCGATGGAGTTCACGCCGTGAAGGTGTTGCGCAGAGGAGCAGCGAGCAGTGGTTGCTCGTGAGAGAAGGGCCTCCTTGCATGAATAGCCGGAGTTGCAGGCGGCGACGGATTTCGCGAGGATGATGACGGAAGGGATCGGATTATTTGCAGAGGAAGGGAGAGGGTGAGGGATGGTGGCGCGATGGGAAGGGAAACAAGAAAGACGACAGATTCTCTCCTCTGCAAGACGCGAGAGAAGATGACGGGCGTTTGGCGAGAGAAATTAAAGAGAGCAGATGGGAGTTATGTCTGCGGGTGATGTGTGAATGAACATAGAGGAGAGCGTACAATTTAAGAGGCTAGGGTTCTCCTTTCTTTCTCCACAAAACACACACTCTCACACCAAGGATGGACCGGGTTGGGCTCACGGGTTTGGTTTTGGGCTGGGCGCATGGCCGGTTCACATTGGCTCTCGGGCTCGATTAAACGCAACATTAAATCGGGTAAAATATATGTATATATATTTATTACACTCAATTAAATTTTAAAATAATAATAATATTAGTAAAAATACAAATACACAGTTTAATTAAATAATAACACTTAGACAATTTGGCAATTAATCAT
Source organism: Striga asiatica (assembly GCA_008636005.1). Classification (NCBI taxonomy): domain Eukaryota; kingdom Viridiplantae; phylum Streptophyta; class Magnoliopsida; order Lamiales; family Orobanchaceae; genus Striga; species Striga asiatica. The sequence goes on along the minus strand of BKCP01009403.1, from coordinate 3,046,588 downwards.
ATTTAGACAATTAGGCATTTAATCGCAAATTGACAAATAAATCATATTAGGCATTTAATAATTTTTTTAGCATTCAATTAATAATAATAACAACAAATAAAGATAAATAATAATAATAATAATAATAATAATAATAATAATAATAATAATAATAATAATAATAATAATTCGCAAAATTTATAATCAAACGGATTATATTCGGTTCACGCGATTGAAACGAAATCGTCGAACAACGTAAAACGATCGAGTACTCCAACCTTATATTTAAGTCGACATCGCGACTAATAAAATAAATATAACCTTACAAATAATATTCGATAAATAGAATAATCCGAGAAATTCTATAAATCGAACGGGGCGCTACAATCTATCCTCCTTAAAATATTTCCGTCCTCGGAAATGCAAAGAAACACGCATCTAAAAGGAAATGATAGACTCGATCAGGAATTTCTAATCTCGAGGTCCGGGCATCACTCTCCGGAACTCGATTCCGCTCCCATGAGTCCTATCGTCCCATTCCTAAAATGCATGAGCTCACATACAGGAACCAATCCGACTCGCCGTATGCTCATATGTTTACCTTCTTGCTCGGGAGGGTGATCAGTCCTACCCGAGCTCAGGCGTACATCCTCTTGCAATGGACCCAGTTCGGTTTAGCCTATAATAATGAGTATCAACGACTTGCCACAGTACACAAGACCTCAACAGGTCGTTCGGTGTATTGTCAGCGTACTCCGACTACCTTACCATCAAGGTGCACACGTGACGCCAAGTTTCAGTCTCGAATCCGATTCATACTGATAACTTGCTCACGATTCCATCACAGACCATGCGTCTCCATCTGAGACCACAACACGGTACCACATACATACAACACAACACTATCATGCTCACAAAACACACGACTCAAGATACTCATACTCTTAAGATATCGACTCCACGAGTCGAACGCAACCCTTATGCACAAACATAAGGCTTGACCAAAAGCAACACGACATTCCCTATTTGTCGACTCGAGAAACTCTCAAGTAAAGCATAGGGACTCAAAGACTACATTCCTTAATCAGAAATCATCGATTAAGGAGTCATACACATATTAGTGGGACTTGGAGATCTCGGTTCAAGGCTTGCAAGGAAAAAGTTTAAATAGGGCTAACCAAATGTTCCAACATGAAACGGTTCGAACAGTTCGGGAAAACATCGCTGGTTGGCCGTACACACTGACCTGGGGAGTTCGTGCGTACGGTGATGGCGGCTGCAGTTAGCATGCGAGTCAACGGTCGGCCGTGCACAAGCCTCCCGTCTCTTAGCATGGTCGTGCATGCTCGACCACCACTTCGCGTGGCTACACCCAACCAGGGTCGGCATTCGGTTCAAGGTTCCAAGTCCACTATTTCCAAACACCACACTAAAACACGCGAAGAGATCACACGCTTGTGATAGACGAGAATTCTCAAAGGGATTCACGTATGGTTTACCTGCCGGGAGTAATCTACTCCCGACCAATAGCTCCTGAAGGGAAAATACGACAACTAGCTTTCTTGGCTTCGCCTTGCTTGCATTCTTTGAAAACATTTTATGTTTAAGTCTTTTTAGTTGTTGGATATTTTGGCTTGCTTAATATACTTAGCTAAGACATTCCTGGATCATACATACTACATGGATCAAGAACTTAAATCACTTAGGTCATATAATCGAGCATTTCGATGATGCGTGCCATTTTCGGAAATTAACTAGCGATTTTGTAAAACATGATATGCGCAGCGATTTTCAAATGATCACATCTAGCAGCACATAGGTCGGAATAACATGAAAACAGTGGCATGTGATTCCTGAGACATAGATCTACAACTCTCAAAAACAACGTAAAATCAGATGAGGTCATTATCCACGTGATAACTCAGCAAGCATTTAGCATAAGAGTGCAGTTAAAACATTCAAACAGGGTGGCAGCATTTTGAAGATGACTCGAGCTATGGTCATGATAAAAATATGAATCTGGTACTCATAGAAAGATAAGAAATAAAGTTACAATTTTTATAAAGACAACTTTAACAAATTCTGCCATCGGCACATAGATATTTCAACAATAACACAAAACATAGCTGCAGTCCAGAAATGAAAATGGACAAGTTACAGCACTTCAGTAAAACAACAATAACTCAAGCTATAGAATTCTAAATCATACAAACTCAAAACCTACAAGATCTACACAAGGAAAGCTACATATTTCATGAAGGGAATTTTTACATATAATCATGTTTAAGGCATCAATTCAGAGCATACACTCAACACTTAACACAGTCCTGGTTTCATAAAAACTGGGGGTACCTCCCACTTAGAAAAATCATATAAGATCAACCAAAACTCTAAATTTCATAATTCCAATTCGCAAAGGCTGCTAACAACAAATACTACATTTGGCATGAAGAACACACTTTCATTCAGGCACGTTAAGGCCATCTAAAACAGCAGTGAATTAAGGGCAAGATTCTTGTCCGAGTTTATTCAAAACAGCATGCTCGTCCGACTTTGAAAATTCATATAAAATTCATTTTGACTCCAAATCACAAAATTTCAAAATTCACAGAAACCTCATCCAGAGCACTACAAAACACATGAAGAACACTTGTCCAAGTAACATCATCTTGGTCGACAAAAACAGAGCATAAACTGAGGCTCGAATTTTGAGTTTTCATGCAATTTAACTACTTAAAGTGCTCGGACAACACATAGCATCAAATCGCATAAATTACACGTTAAGCAAGCCTCAATATTCATACTTAAGACTTAACATTCAATAAATCGAAACACGTTGTCCGAGGTCCAACTCGGTCTTATTAAACACGATAGAAAAAAAATAACATCTTACGATTCCCGCTTGAATTATTATATATTTTAATTTGATAATATTGAGCAACAGAAACTGGACGCACAATTGTCAAACTTAGGCCAAAATTCTTAAAATGAAAATGATATCAACATGGTTCTTATTCGGGATGGATCATAGGAGTTTGAACTTTAATTCATCAGAATGGTTTAAAGACATTTAACCGAATTTCGAAAAGTCAAAAACAGCGATAAACAACCACCGCTACAAGGGTCACGAATAAGGTTCCACTCTTCACACTCAACGAATCTCAATCGACACGAGGTACGAGTTCGGATAACAACACCAGGCTCCAACCCACCTGATTAAATCACAGTGACTCGAGGCTCGATTTTTTTGAAATCGAGAGTCCGAATTTCCACGAAAAATTCAAGAAAATAACCAACGCATAAAATGAGAATACGAATCTATATATACCCAACTAACCAACGGATTTTCAAATCCAACCCATGAAAAACGAGCGGATTAAGATCGGGGAAAAATTTAATCATCATATCGAATTTCTACTAAACAAAACCTCAAGTCAGATCTTAACTCTATACCGTTAGAGTTCAAGTCTGAACATACGGATGTATACAACTCTTCTAGAGTTCACCACTAAGTACTAGAGTTCAATAATGCAGAAGTAGGAGGATAAATTCCTAAGCCCCAATTAACAACATATAATATTATCTCAGCTATCAGGCAACACTTAAGAAATTTAAACTTAATCAGGAATCTCATACCTGAGTTGGCGAGGCACGACGGAAGCGAGTGGTCATATACATATTATGCAAAATAATTCACATAATTCACACATACTAGTCTACAGAAACGCAGACTGGCTCTGATACCAAACTGTAACGCCCCACTTTGATTTAAGAAATAATCCATGGCTTATTCAAAAATCAAGTTTACATTTTTTAAATTCATTTTTCAAAATCCATAACATTAGGGAATTATCTTGATTTTAATTCATATTTGAAACCTCGCGGGTATACATTACCCGGTTTTTCACATGGACTTCATTGTCCTAAAATCAACAGTTCACATGATATCCAAATGACACATTCAATATGAATACCCAAACATAGTTCCATGAAAAGAACCAAATCATATGTTCAAACCGACATAATTTCAACGACATGGTCTGAAATGAAATAACATGTTCATAACCCAACATTTCCAAGTTCATCAGTTCGGGTTAACTTAATCAAAATGGAGCGGAAGCAAATAATGTAAATATGACCATCCACTCGCCATCCTGCCGTCGTGCCCGCCTTGCTTAACCTGAAATGTGAATTTCAGGTGGGGATGAGCACAGTTGGAAAAAGTAGTGCTCACCGCTATGCAATAAATAATGTATTAAAAACAGATAAGCATGGTCGCAGCATGAACACGAATCATTCAAATATCACATCTCCTAATCATAACCTTTTACTCATGTGCACATCTATCATTAGCCATTGAAGGTCGAAACCGCACACAACAATGGGAGTAAATACCGAAGGGTGTACAACTCCCCTCGGCCTTGCCTATCATTAGGCTAGGGAGACTGCCTATCATTAGGCACCGTCGAAGGTCGAAACCGCACACGACGATGGGGATAACTGTTCGAAGGTCGAAACCGCACACATCGAAGGTTACAGGTTCACATGCATACATTAATCATACCATTCGACTTTCATAAAGAATTTAATGCATAGGAAATTTTGAAAAACCCACCTGGAAGCGAAAAGGAGATAATCACGAAAGCACGATTAGGCCGAGCTCAGCTCGTCAAACACCTACATTAAGTCCAGATGCTATAATCACCATCTATTCTGACTTAGACGGAAAATCACAATCATACTTAGTCGAACTTGATTCAACTAAGTTGTTCGTGAAGTCCTGTGGACGTTGGAACACTTAGACTTGACATCTAGACTCAACCAATTACACATGGGAGTTCAAATAATCCAAACATAAACATTCACCAAGTCAAACACTTAATGAAACAAATGACGGGTCGGTTAACAGTTTTCATTCTAAAAACCACATTTACGATTATACAAGTTTAAATCACAAAAATGAGTTGACCATGGTGCCATATGAATTTTGCTCTGAACATTTAACATAAATTTCACCTCCCAGAGTTAAGCAAATACACAAATTTTCAGCTTCAAATCCCAAGTACACTATTTTATAAAATTCTCACAAGATATCGGCAAAACCGACCCATGAATATATACTCAAACTTAATGAATGATTCAGGACTTTATAATTTTACACAATGCACTACATCATGATATAAACAACATATGAAAATCTCAGCCCTTAACATTAATTGCTGCTATTTATAAAAATTCATACGAGATTCAGCAGTTTATCAAATTTAAATCAAAATCGAATTAAAATGGACTCCAAAAATTTTCATATTTTAACAGCATGATTTTACACATAAAATAAGCATCTCAGCAAAAATTCAGAATTTTTCATCAAGAATTCAATTTAATAAAATTATATTATGAAGCTGCAGAATACAACAGCTAATTTGTAAATTTAGCAAACAAAGTCCAAAAATTCTGAAACTTTTTACACGACCTAGAAAACACACAGAAAGACCACACATTCCAATTTCATAATTTTTGAGGCAAATTGGAATTTAATATGCATTTTACAAGATTCTGCTCAGATTTCCAAACAATTATTAAAAATAGCTAAATTTATTATTTAAATCTGAAATTTTTACACAACATGTATTTCTAGCAGAGGGTCGAGCACACAAAATTTCGTAGTAATACGAACATCACATAATTTATCATAATTTATCTACCAAAACAGCGACAATACAAAATCGACAATTCATAACCGACTCGTTATACTACTAATCCGTCCGAAGTCTTCGCCATAAGACTATGGACGACATAAGTTCTAGTCCACAGCGACAAATTCACGAGTTGACGAGGCCTCGTTCGATTTTCCAAAATCGAAAGGCTCATCAACGCACAATCTCATAAACGACACAAATAATCTAACGGATACACATAAAATCACATAGGCATATATTCTTGAATTAAACCTTCACATATGACAATAAAATACACAACATAAACGAGACGAAAAATTTAAACAAGACGAGTCGAGCCTTGTACCATTCTCGAGAATCGATCAAAAACGGAACGAACGTAGGGTTGACGGGCTCGATTTGCAGTGGCTAGCGGCGACGAACGAGCTCGACGGCTCGCTGGGGAAGAAGGACAGCGGCTAGGTCGCGAATAAAGGTCGCTGTACGACATGGAAGTCGTCGGAATCGCTGCGCGAGGAGGTTGGTGGCGTCGCGGCGTGGAGAGGATTTGGTCGCCGGAAAAACTTCGCAGGGCTGTTGTGCGAGCAGGGACCCGCGATGGAGTTCACGCCGTGAAGGTGTTGCGCAGAGGAGCAGCGAGCAGTGGTTGCTCGTGAGAGAAGGGCCTCCTTGCATGAATAGCCGGAGTTGCAGGCGGCGACGGATTTCGCGAGGATGATGACGGAAGGGATCGGATTATTTGCAGAGGAAGGGAGAGGGTGAGGGATGGTGGCGCGATGGGAAGGGAAACAAGAAAGACGACAGATTTCTCTCCTCTGCAAGACGCGAGAGAAGATGACGGGCGTTTGGCGAGAGAAATTAAAGAGAGCAGATGAGAGTTATGTCTGCGGGTGATGTGTGAATGAACATAGAGGAGAGCGTACAATTTAAGAGGCTAGGGTTCTCCTTTCTTTCTCCACAAAACACACACTCTCACACCAAGGATGGACCGGGTTGGGCTCACGGGTTTGGTTTTGGGCTGGGCGCATGGGCCGGTTCACATTGGCTCGGGTCGATTAAACGCAACATTAAATCGGGTAAAATATATGTATATATATTTATTACACTCAATTAAATTTTAAAATAATAATAATATTAGTAAAAATACAAATACACAGTTTAATTAAATAATAACACTTAGACAATTTGGCAATTAATCATATTTGGACAATTAGGCATTTAATCGCAAATTGACAAATAAATCATATTAGGCATTTAATAATTTTTTTAGCATTCAATTAATAATAATAACAACAAATAAAGATAAATAATAATAATAATAATAATAATAATAATAATATAATAATAATAATAATAATAATAAATAATTCGCCAAATTTCATAATGAAACGGATTATATTTGGTTCACGCGATTGAAACGAAATCGTCAAACAACGTAAAACGATCGAGTACTCCAACCTTATATTTAAGTCGACATCGCGACTAATAAAATAAATATAACCTTACAAATAATATTCGATAAATAGAATAATCCGAGAAATTCTATAAATCGAACGGGGCGCTACATTCAGCCTTGGGGACAAGGCTGTTTCCGTCCGGGCAGGAGTTGATAGAGACCAATTTCTGAAAGTTTATTCTAGAAGGCCGAAACGGGCTGCGGCTGCTCCTACTGGACCCTAGGGCGTAGGCCTAATTATCCTTATTATTGAGTTAATATAATTAGTTAAGTTAGTGGGCTCTTAAATGGGTTTTAGGGTTTAATTATTAAATATTGGGGTTTAGTATATATATTAGTGGCTAAGAATCAGATTAGCATTCTGGAATATTGACGTTTGTGGTAGGCTATCTTGCCTGAGGACCCTTCGGGGTAGTTCTTTCAATTATCTACTGTTATTATTGCCCTTCACTCTATCATAATGTTAGATAGGTTAGGATTATATTAGTCGTGAGGAATAATACTCACGTGGGCTAAATTAGTTTGGTTAGGAGTTTTATTTATTTTGGTAAGTCTTGATATGCAAGACATTTAGTTACCTTAGGATTAGATATATTTTCCATAGATTAGAATTATAGTTGGTATAGGACTAGATCTAGTATTTCTTATAAATACCATGTACTCATTCAATTTTATATCATTCAAGAATTTATACAAAATACCCGAACACTTGTTCAAATTGTCTTGTGAGTTTACTCCTGTGAGTTTACAAACTAGATCGTGTTAGAAATAGGACCAACATCCGATTTTCTTCCACACCTATCGCGAAGTACGAAGGCGTCGGCGCGCGTATTAGCAACCTATCGTCGATCCAAGGCACTTACGTGCGGTGTTTTGGCAAGTCAAGACACGCAATCTTCATCATTGGTGCTTTTATTGAGAGAAGTTGATCGTGTGTCTTTTTCTTCCACATTCTTTTGATTTTCGTTTGNGTGTTAGTTTGTTAAGCGGCACAAGTTAGGATTAGTATATTATTAGTTGTTTATTAATATTAAAAGAAAAAAGTTTGTTTTGGGGTTTTGCGTGAGTGTTAAAAAAAAAGTTAATGAGTAATTTGGAGTGGAGGGATCGAATGGAGAAGATGAAGTTAGAGTGCTGGATCAAAGAGGTCAAAGAAGAAATCAAAGAGTTGAAACGTATAGGCAAAAGAAGGTGGTTGAAGGATAAAGAATACGATAAGTTGGACGAGTTGCGTAAAGAGCGAACTATGTACCGGGCGAGGATACGCAAACTCGAGTCACGTACGGAGGAGTTCGTTGACAAGGAGCCCGTGTTTACGTTCGATCCGTCGGGCTATGTCGAAGAAAAAATCGCCGAATTTGTGGTCGAGCAAGTCGAGCACAAGGCCAAGTGCATGGTCGACAGAAGACGTGGTCGACGAAGTCAAGGAGGAGGCTTTGATCGGGGCCGATGGAGACGAGGTCAAAAAGGTGATGGTCGATGGCGAGTCCTTGAGGACATGGACTCATTCGAAGGGGGGAGGAATGATGAAGATGTGGGTTTCGAGACCCGAGCACAGCTAGGACAGGGTGAGACCCGGTATGAGATACGCGCGGGTAAAGATCGCGCGAGACGGGCACGCTTGGTGCACGCGAAGATGGAGTCCTCGAGACGTACGAACATGGCGCACATGCATACGGGCCTGGGAGCACGTGTGAGCTTAGCAAGAGTAGTCCGGTCGAGCCCGGGAGTTGGCAAAGGGTCACGCGAGGAAGCACGTGGAGGCGTACGTGGGCGTGATGCACAAATGCACGAGGCGAGCCGTGCGAGCCGAGGAATAAAGATTCTAGAAGATTAATGTTAGATTAATTATGTAATTATTATTTAATTGTTAAATTAGTGTCGTTAATGTTAGGTTAAATATTATTAGTAGTTGTTAGTATATTCATGCATGTTAGATTGTTAGCATAGGTTTATATATATATTTAGCCGTAAGTTAGTTGTTAGGGGTTAGTATTTGATAGTGTTTGTTATTATTATTTCCGTGTAGTGGCACGTTAGTCTGTTAAGAGATTATTTAGTTTATTTTTATTTTTTTCGCAACGACAGATTCATTAAGTAAAACACATAATTACAACCGGTCACACCAGAATGGGAGGACTGCCCAATGGGAGGACTAACCAAGGTAGCCCATAAACGACAACACACACTACATCACGAAAGAAAAATACAAACTCCCCACAGGAGAATACACAAACTCCCCACAGGAGAATAACACAGTCCTCCAAAGAGGAAAAAAACAAAACACAATCCACGAAACAAAACAACAAACCACAAACAACACAAACCAGACAACAACACACAAACAACAACAAAATAACATAATAACTATAAGCCCTCCACAACCACAATGGACAGCCAAATCACGCGCACGAACGGACCCCAATAGAAGAAAAGAGACCCGACTCAATTCAGATCTAGAAACTGCAATCGAGGCCTAGCCAAACCCGAGCAAGCCAGGCCTCCTCCTACCGAAAGCCCGCAGACCTCACCACGAATTTCGGCCGGAGAGACACCCCACACCAAACCGGCCGGAGCAGTCAGAAGCCTCCCATCGACATCCCAACTCCCCCACCGTCGGGCCACCCATCCCAGCACCAGGAGACGGATGGTCCAGGGGATAATCACCTCCGCGAAAACTCAGCCGTCGTCAGCCTGAGGATAGCGAAACGGCGACGGCGACCGCGAACCACCCACCCACTCTGGGACCCCGCTGAAGAACCACCAAGGACCCCAAGACTGGGGGATAAACCTTGCCGATTGCAGGCCCGTCGGGGAAGAAGACACGCCGGTCCCCTAGTGTAGTCATCGTCGCGGCAGGCCGGAGCCTGCGGAGGGGAGGCGACGGCAAATTTGACGGGGGACTTCTAGGTTTAGCGAAAGGGGGATTGTATTTTTAGAGAGAGAAATTTAAACTTGAAGACTTGACGTCAGATTTTGTTGTTAAGAGATTATTTAGTTTAGGTTAGTAATGTTAGATAGGTTAGGATTATATTAGCCGTGAGGAATAATACTCACGTTGGCTAAATTAGTTTGGTTAGGAGTTTTATTCATTTTGGTAAGTCTTGATATGCAAGACATTTAGTTACCTTAGGATTAGATATATTTCCATAGATTAGAATTATACTTGGTATAGGACTAGATCTAGTTTTTCTTATAAATACCCATGTACTCATTCAGTTTAAGAATTTATACAAAATACTCGAACACTTGTTCAAATTGTCTTGTGAGTTTACTTCTGTGAGTTTACAAACTAGATCGTGTTAGAAATAAGACCAACATCCGATTTTCTTCCACACCTATCGCAAAGTACGAATGCGTCGGCACGCGTATTAGCAACCTATCGTCGATCTAAGGCACTTACGTGCGGCGTTTCGGCAAGTCAAGACACGCGATCTTCATCAGTGCGACCGGGCGCGGCCCTAGGCGCTGCTGGGCGCGGCTGGCACGACCTTGGCACTGGTCGTGCCCCTCGGGCACTGCTGGGCACGGCCGAGGCTTGCTGGGCACTGACTGAGGCTCGCTGGGCACAACTGAGGGTCACTGGGGGTGCCGGGCGTGCACTGAGCACGTCACTGGCACGGACTGGCACTGGTCTGAGGCTAGGCGGGCGCTGTCGGGCGCCCTGGAGGGTGCTGGGCATGCAGACGTGTTGCTGGGCATGTCCAGGGGCTCACTGGGCTTGGCAGACACGGGACAGACACGGGCAGGCGCGGGTCTGCGCGCTACCGGGCATCCCTGGGCATGGAGCGAGGCCCTCACGCGGAGACCTCGTGCACTGGGGCTAGCACGACACTGCCATGCGTCGTGCATGCGGCTTAGGCCCGTCAGGGGCTGTTACCGCGCTCACGGGCACAGACGCGCGCTGCCGGGCGCGGTTTCGTGCACTGGAGCTGCTGCGCGCTGCGCCTGTGTGGCGCGGGCACGAGCAGAGGCCCTGGCTGGCGCGGTAGGCGCTGCGGGCATGCGCGGGTCGGCACTGCACGCGCGGTATGCGCAGCCAGTGACCGGGACCGACACTTGCCAACTGTTTTTCAACTTTTCTAGTGACATGCATTATATATCAACATAATATGATGAAATGTACTTAAAAATGTTGAGAATCCCTAGGAGACCTCGGGTCTAATTAGGCTTGGTCCGGTAGGGCCGTTAGGGCACGTGCGAACTTAGGGTCACCAAACCCACTTCTTAATCTTATTTAAATGATCACGGCCGAATGTTAAGCAACATATTTCATGATTTTTGAGACTAAGAACAAGGGCTAAACTTGAATGCATAATCATTTGACTCGTGGGGTGAAAAATCGCATATTTTCGATGGCTAGTTGACCAAGTAAATGAACTCATATAATTCTCAAACTTATACACATCATTTCTTATGATTTTTAAGTGACCTTTGGCTATCAAACTCGACTTTTACATGTTTGTGGTGAAAAATCCGAAATTAAGGTAATTAATTCGTAAAATTCGAAACTTGATGAAAATGACATGCTTGGTTCCAATTCTCTTCATGATAAATCATATTTTATCATAAGTTGACTAAATAACTCAAAAGGCACGAGCTTACCTCGGCTGAAAATGGAAAACTAGTGCTACGGCTCGAAATAGGGCTAGGCTCGGCTATAGGACTTGAGGCTTGGCTCGAGGTAGTATTTGCTGAACTTGGTGACTTCCAATGACTTATAAAAATCCAAGGAACACTTGGAAGTCAATAAGCCTCGGAAGAAATGGCTTGGAACACGAGATGGCCGCAGCTTCCTCTTCCCCGGGTCCTCACGCGCGCGCGGGTGCACAAGCAAGAGTCTCTCGAATTTTTCTTGATTCCTCACTAAGTGTTCGAGTAATATGGTGTCTAAGATCTTCAAATGGACTGAATAAGGCTGCTTATTAAGTGGTTTGGGCGGAGCTTGCTATGCAAGAGGGTGGGGGACAAAAATGGGTGCATCTCTTCACTCCATGCGCATGAAATTTGGAGCCAAGGTCTTGGCCATGCTATGCACGATTTTTGGAGGGATAAATAGTGGGATGGCAGAGCATCTGGTCAGGCATGGCTCAAGACTAGGGGACAAAGATTCCACTATGGAATAAAATTATACTATGCACATGTACCCACTTTGCACCCATGCTAAGCTGATTTCCTTAAACATTTCTTAGGGCCATCTTAGCATTACTTAATCCTTATTAAGTTAGTTTTCATCCTCCAAATTTAGGCTCGAGACAATTGGGCCGGAGGTAGGTGATTTGGGCCTTGGAAGCTGGACCTGTCGCTTCCTGGGCGCGCTGGGCGCTGGGCCTCGGGCGCGGCCTTGCTGGTGGGACGCTGCGGGGCGCTGGGATGATGGGCCTGCGCTGGGCGCGTGCGAAGCCTGCTGGGCGCGTGGTCAGGGCCTGCTGCACGGGGACCATGGGCTCGGCGCGTGAATGACACTTGGACCAATTTTTGAGGCTTTTCTTGTGTCCAAATGACTTAGAAAAATATACCAAGTGTTGGTTAGAACTTAGGCTTGGTCTCGGATCTCGACCCGGGGCCTTGGGTGGGGTCGCGGCTCGAGTGGCTCGGTTAACTTCTCGGTTTTTCGAACGAGGTCTAGGACTTGAATTTGCACTTCATATTACTTAGAAAAATTCTAAGTATTATGCTATTAAGACTCGGCATGTCCTAAGGCTCGATGACTAGGGTTCGGAACGAATGAAACTTAATTTGAATAAAATATCCGAATACTTAAAATGAACTTAATATATTTTAAGCACTTAGCATATACTTAATAAATCTTGAATTCCTTAAATTACGAATTTTCACTTAAAAGTCGAGCAGTGAAACATCGTCTTAATAATATAAAAATAATCGGGGCGTTACACAACCTCTCTCTGGGGCTACTGATCAACTACTTCTACGACTCCCTCCATTAGAACTTGCAGTATATGGTTGACAATGCGGCAGGGCGAGATATCGGAGCAAAAACGGCTGGAGAGATGTTCGACATTTTCGAGACGATGAGCACGAATTCGTCGCAGAAGAGCAGTCGAGGGAAGAGAGTGACAATAAACGAGGTCGGGCAGGGCAACAATGTGATGGCCCAATAGTTAGCCAAGCTCACAGAGCAAATGCATTTACTTAACGTACGAGGAGCTCAGCCGGTTCAGACCATGTCCGTTGACACGTGCGGGGCATGTGGAGTCCCAGGGCATAGGTCTGAAGTGTGCCCTTCAGCCTTCGATCAGGAGTTCGGTGAGCAGTATGCAGATGCCAGCGCTTTACAGGGATACCAAGCCCGGCCTGACAATGACCCGTTTTCAAACACGTACAACCCGGGGTGGAGGAATCATCCCAGCTTCTCCTGGTCCAACAACACGAACTCCTCCCAGCAACCCCGTCCGAATTTCATGCAGCAGCAACCTCGACCCAACTTCATTCCCCGTCCGAACTACCAGCAACAACAACATCCTAGAGGACCAGAAGCCGGGATGCAAGCACCGGGAGCCGGGCCAAGTTCATCCCTCTAGGAGGACAAGCTCGACAAGATCCTCCAGTATATCACGAACCAAGATGCATCTATCAAGCGTCTTGAGACACAAGTGGGTCAACTGGCCACTAGGGTTAGAACCATCAAGACTGAAATGAACAAGGGAAAGTTGCCTAGTCAGCCGGAGCATGTGAATGCAGTGACTGTGATTTTGCCCGACATTGAGAGGGAGATCGTAAGCGACAAGAAGAAAGAAGGAAAAGAGGGCCCAAAGAAGCAAGAAACCCCAGTGACACTGCTGGCTGAGCCAACCTTACACAAAACTCCGAACCCATACAGGTCGAAGATTCCCTTCCCAGGCTGACTTTTGGAGGAGAAGAAAGAAAGAGACCCCGGTGGGTTTGAGATCAATATAGCTTTTGGGAGTGGGAAGGATGCTTCGGGAATGCTAGACCTTGGGGCAGGCATAAATCTGATGCCCTTCTCTATTTATCGGACACTTGGACTCAACGGTCTGAGCCACCAGGATGCATCTACAACTTGCCGATCACTCGCTCCTTCAACCCGAAGGGATTGTGGAAGATGTCCGGGTAAGAGTGGGGAAGCTGATAGTCCCCGTTGATTTTGTGGTTCTTGATATGAGGGATATTAGAGAGAACGGGTATCAGCACACCATCCTCCTCGGACGACCCTTTATGGCGATCACCAACACAGTAATTGATGTGAAAAAGAGGACTGCAAGCATGATGGTGTTGGCAGAATCTACCTTCATCTCCGTCCGAGGGTCCCAGCTTGAGCCGCCAAAGCAATTTCAGGGTCATGTCCATACCAACCGTCACACTCCCCCCTCCCGGCCGAGTTCGATGAAACTGCCCCGGTCCCACTAGGGAGAGAGATATGATTTGTCAGCCGCCCGCCGCTGTTCGGGGCCTGACTATCTCCATCCTCCGCCTGCACCACCGAATTCACAGTGACTAGTATAGTCACTGTGCACTGTATGATTGTATCTCTCCCTTTTTCTTTTTTGCATTTGGTTCTATTTTTCTATTTTTTTTCTGCTGGTTAATTGAGTAGGTAAATTTTTCTAGCTCTGATCATCGACAATGGGTTCATTGTACATTTTTAGTGTTGGGAACTTTTACATTATTCTAGTAAATAAAAAAAAAGAAATCATTTTTCGCGACTCGCGAGATATGTCGCGAGTTAGCCCACGAGAAATGTCTATCGGTCCCAGTTTTTTTCGCGACTCGTGGCAAAATGTCGCGACTTGCGACACTATAGTCGCGACTCGTGAAGCTTCCGCGAGTCGCGAGTTTCCCCATAAGAAAATGTTGTCGGACTCTGTTATTTTCGCGACTCGCGAGAATTGTCGCGAGTCGCGACTTATCAATATATATCGCGACTTTGCGGTCGCGACTCGCGACTTACCTCCTATTAAATCTGATATGTCGTCTTTTATTTGTGCAGATCGTTATTCCTCTCTCGCGACCACTTCTCTCGCGATAAGAAGGAACCCTCGCCCAAATTGCTCATCTTCTCCGTTCAACCTCTGACCGACGATGCTCTGATCACCGTTGACCTGCTCGCCATTGAACTCAGTTCCACCGACGACAACCAACCCCTAGCACCACTCTCTCTCTTCTCGTGACGAGCAAGTCTCGTCTTCAATTTCTCAGACGACAGCCCAACATCACCTGCCGTTTCGACCTCCGACCACCGTTAATCGGCACTCTGACTCCTTCACTTCCAGCGACCATATCCCTCCGACTCCCGGCGCTCCGCTCGCTACTATCTCTCTTTCTCTCGCGACCATCGACAATCCTAACCCCCTAATTTTGTCTACCACCTCAGGCCAGCCATCACTATCATTCCGACCGCCGGCTATAGCGCACCTCCGGCCACCCAGCACCTACTCCGTCAACCTCTGCCACCGACCGCTTCATATTCTCCTCTCGCGAAATCGAGCAGCGACTCCACCATCTCCCTCATTCCCGACGCAGTCACCACCAGTGTCCTTCACCTTTGGCCAGTTGGATCATCGGTGTTCCCCATCTCCGACGTCTACCGGCGAGTCTCTCTGGTGTCCGTTCACCAGCCGCGGTTCACAGCCACACCATCCGACCTCCTTCACTTCTTCAAACTTCTTCATATCATATTCGCGATTTGACGCCCGGTAATCGTTCTTCTCGTTACTCTGTGATAAAGTTGAGTCGCTTGGTGATATGGGATATTATATGACTAAGGAATAGACCGGCCTACTGAATAGGTCGGGCAAGCTCGAAGTAGAGAAAACCGTTTGGGTCGAAGGATGATCGACCAAAAGGGAGAAGACCGAGCAGAATAGCAGAACTGGTCGAGGATCAACCTAGGGATGGGGACTCGACCAGATCGAGCACGCAGCAGGTGGAGAGCAGTCGAGAGCGTGGCTTGAACATGAGAAGGCGCGTGGGCGGCGTTAGAAGATCCCAACGGCCTGCGCAGAAGAATAATCTCACTCAGCTCAGAGGGACACGTGGCGAGAATACATTGGTGCAGAGCGATAGTGGCGATAGCCACCCTTGACATCTCTGACACACACACACTATGTGTGTACGGACGGGCAGTACGGGCAGGACAGCTCACCAAAAGCCGGGCAGTTTCTAGGGCAGGTATCTCACTCCTATATATAGGGGAGTGGGTCTTTTCTTGTGGATTATGATTTATCCATTCTTTACTTTGGAAAATTGAACAAACACATACTGACTTAAGCATCGGAGGCTCTTCACCGGAAAACCCCTCCGGTGTGAGAGTTCTGTGCAGGAACGCAGTGTTCTACCGGCGAGGAAGAAGGAGGCAAGCTGATTTCAAGCCAGTCAGAGTGTTTTGCGTTACCATTTGGCGCCGTCTGTGGGACTTTCGTTCGAAAAAGTGGTGTGCTGAGATTTTTGAAGCTCGGTGGCTATGGCGGACGGAATTCCTAGGAGATATTTGCAAGCATCGTTCGACGATGCGTGGACGATGACGAGGCCGTTTGGAGAAGGCCCTCCTCCGGGCTTCTCCGGACCCTTGCGTACACCGGTGACTCCGATGCCCGTTCCCCAAGGTGTAGGAGTCACGTCGGTGCAACCAGAGGCTGACGTGGGCTCAGGCCGGGCCCAGGAGATTCGTACAGCTCAAGGAGCGGCAACCCCAACGCCGCTGCAACCAGATCTGGCCGGGACGCTGCAACAAGGAGCGGGGGTGCAGGGAGCAGTACCACCGCCAGTGGAGGAGCCGCGCCCCGGCCAGCAGGTGGTGATAACCAGGCAGGAGATGCAGCAAATGGTGGCGAACGCGGCGGCACTAGCTGTTCAGCAGGTCACTCAAAGCCTTTCGCGAGTGGCTGCTGGACCAACGATGGTGGATGAGGACGTGTCTAGCTATGGAGGAGATGGAGCCCCGCGAGATCGTGAGGTGGAGAGGCTCCCGGAGAAAGTGAGGCAGATGCAGGCTAAGATGGATGGTCGACCTGAAACACGTGCTCGAGGACATCCGTTCTCGAGGGATATATTGGTTGCACCACTACTTGCGAATTTTAGGGACATGAGTTTGATGTTCGACGGGACCACTGACCCGTCGAGGCACGTAAGGGCATTTGAGAATTTGGTTGTGTTACATGGTTATTCTGATTCTATTAGCTGCAGGGCATTCTTGTCGACCTTGAGGGGAGGTGCGCTCAATTGGTTTCAGCAGCTCCCTCATGGATCGATCAAAGACTTTGATGATTTTGCGGAAAAGCTGATGACCCAGTATGCGAGTGCAGTGGCGTAGGAGAAAACGTATTTGACGTCGATGGCCATGAGGCAAGGGGAGAAAGAATCGTTGCGCAAGTATGTTGCGCGATACAATCAAACTTGTTTGGAGATCCCCACGGCCTCGGACGAGGTGAAGGCTGGGGGGTTGATATGGAGTTTGCAAGCAGGGACGTCGAACAGCTTTAGCCAAAACCTCTGCTCGTACGTATGATGATGTGCTGAAACGGTGTAAGAAATATATTAATCTGGAAGAGATGGAGGCGGAGTTCGCTAAGTTGGAGGAGTTGGCCAGGCCGGAGCTGAATAAAGGAAGGACAAGCCCACCTCGAAAGGCGTCACCAGGTAGGAGATCGCCCAGGAGAGAGGGGCGTGGCAGGGTTGATTGAGGGCCAGAGGATCGGTGGAAAGATGGGGAAGCGGTTCCATAACTTTACGCCCCTTAATGCAAAGATGGGGGAGGTGCTGGTGGCTATTGAGAAGAAGATCGAGAATAAGGACGTGACGTGGCCGAAGTCGAGGCGTGAGGCCTAACGCAACCTAGGTCGGGGAAGTATTGTCGTTTTCATAAAGATTATGGGCATACAACGGAGAAGTGCAGGCACCTGAAGGATGAGATCGAGCGCCTTATTAGGGCAGGATATCTTAAGGAGTTTGTATATGAAGACAAGGCGAAGGGCAAGGGCAAAGGAAAGTGTCTGGAGGATTCGGTGGAGCGGAGTGATCGAGATGATGATGAGGAGGAGGATGATCCTCGAGGAGGGAAAGATGATCGAGGAGGAAAAAGGAGACGAGGGAGTCGAGATCAAGGTCAGGAGGATCATGGCCTAGTGAAGAGAGGGACGATCTATATGAGTTTGGGGGGCCCGACTGATGGGGACTCGAACAATGCAAGGAAAGGCCATGTTCGAGCGATGAAAAGAAAGAGAGAGGAGGTGGGGGTCACTGTTCGAATGCCGGTGATAAGTTTCCGAGCGGAGGATGCAGAGGGAGTAGTCCTGCCCCACAATGATGCGTTAGTGATAACGGTGGAGGTAGCCGGTTTTGATGTGAAGAGGGTGTTCATCGATACCGGGAGCTCGGTGGACGTAGTGTTTTATGATTGTTTTGTGCAGATAAATAAGGAGCTCAACCTCGACTTGAAGCCGGTGGCAACTGCCCTGTATGGATTCAATGGAGGCGAGGTGATGCCAATGGGAGAGGTGAGTCTATCTGTGGCGTTGGGACAAGGAGCAACGAGGAAGGTGAGAATGGTGAGGTTTGTGGTCGTTGGAGCAGAGTCATCATATAACATTATCATGGGAAGGACCAGTTTGAATGCATTCCAGGCGGTCGTGTCGACGTACCACATGACGATCAAATATCCGGTGGGGGAAAGCGTTGGTGAGGTCGCGGGAGATCAGCTTACCTCGAGGAGTTGCTATCAAACCACGGTGAGCAACAATAAGCAGCTCTCGAGGAAGCAAGCGAAGCCTGAAGAGGGAGTGCTGAACCGACCTGGGGGCTCGAGGTCGAGAGAAGAGACGGAGAGAACAAATAAGGGGAAGGAGAAGGTGGAGATGCAGCCGGGAGGGGAGATCGAGGAGGTTCAGATGGTAGAAGGTTGCGAGGATAGGAAGTTTCGGATAGAAAAAGAGATTGAGGAGCCTATAAGGTCGAAATTGATTGGATTGATTAGGGAGTTCGCGGATGTTTTCGCGTATACGACTGAGGAGTTGACAGGGATAAAAGCAGAGGTGATCGAACATCGTTTGAATATAGACCTAACGGTGAGGCCGGTGTAGCAAAAGAGGAGACACCATGGCGCGGAAATGGACAAGGTGATCGAGCAGGAGGTTGAGAAGTTGTTGAAGGCGGGCCATGTTAAGGAGATCCAGTTTCCCGAATGGTTGTCGAACACGGTGATGGTGTCTAAGTCTGGAGGGAAGTGGAGGATGTGTATTGATTTTCGTGACTTAAACAAGGCGTGTCCGAAAGATTTGTATCCACTGCCCAGGATCGACCAGCTGGTCGATTCCACAGCAAATTGTGAACTGCTCAGCCTTATGGATGCATCCAAGGGGTATCACCAAATCCCTTTAGCCCGAGAGGATAGGAAGAGTGTGAGCTTTGTTATGAGCAGAGGCACTTATTGTTATGTGGTGATGCCTTTTGGTTTGAAGAACGTGGGTGCAACGTATCAGCGGTTGGTCGATAAAATCTTCAAGGAACAGCTCGGGAGGAATATGGAGGTGTATGTCGATGATATGCTAGTGAAGAGTAAGGTGGAGGCCAATCATGTGAATGACTTGAAGAAAACGTTCTTGACTTTGAGAAGATATGGCATGAAACTGAACCCTACTAAGTGTTCTTTTGGGGTGAAGTCGGGAAAGTTCCTGGGGTATATGGTGACGAAGAGGGGGATCGAGGTCAACCCAGAGAAAGTGAGAGCGGTGATCGAGATGGAACCACCCAAAAAAGTGAAGGAGGTGCAGATCTTGACGGGCAGGATTGTGGGCTTGAGCCGTTTCATATCTTAGGTGGCGGAGAAGAGTGGTCCTTTGTTTCGAACACTGAGAAAAAGTTCAAGGTTCCAGTGGACGGAGGAGGCACAGAGAGCATTCGAGGAGTTACAAAAGGTGTTAGCCAATTTGCCTCTATTGGCTAAACCGATTCCAGGGGAGGACTTGGTGCTATACATATCGATCGGAGAAATGGCGGTGAGCTCGGTTTTGTTAAGGGAGGAAGGTACAGTACAATTTCCAATCTATTACATAAGCAAGGTAATGCAAGGGGCGAAAGGAGATATTCGGAGATCGAGAAGTGTGCTTTAGCAGTGGTGGTGACGGTGAGGAAGTTGCGGCCGTACTTTTTGGGCCATAAGGTGAAGGTGAGAACGAACATGCCGTTGGGAGAAACTTTAGGTCGACCTTCTGTATTGGGTCGACTAATCAAATGGGCTGTTGAATTGAGCGAATACACGATAGCATACGAGCCAAGGAGAGCGATAAAGGCGCAAGTGTTGGCTAATTTCATACAGGAGGGTACGAAGGTAGAGGAGGAGATAGAAGGTGTTTGGCAAATGTTTGTTGATGGATCGGTGTCGAGAGCTGGAGGAGGTTTAGGCATTGTTTTAATTTCGCCCAAAGGAGATAATTTAGAGTTCGCTGTCAAAGTCGGGTACAAGGTGTCGAACAATGAGGCCGAGTACGAGGCGGTTATTAAGGGGATGCAGTTGGCTATGGCAGGTGGAGCTCGGAGAGTGCAAGTATACTCCGATTCCCAATTGGTGGTGGGCCAGTTTTAGGAGGATTTTGAGGTAAAGGAGGAGAGAATGCAAAGGTACGTTGAAGAGATGAAGAGATTGCGCGCAGAGTTTAGCTCATTCGAACTAGTGCAAATACCTCGTGGGGAGAATGGTCGAGCAGACCTGCAATCCAAAATCGCGCAGAATCTGGTCGACTGTAAGAGCAGAAGTGTCAATTTGCTGCACATGGAGAGGAGTGCGGTCGAGTATGAGGTGATGGAGATAGAAGAGGTCGACGATTGGAGAACCTTGATACTGAAGGAGTTGAGAGAAGGAGGAGTGAAGGTGCTAAGGAGGTTTTTCGAGCATAATGGGGTGTTGTATAAGAGGTCGTATGCTGGACCTCACCTGAGATGTGTGACGCGAGAAGAGGGTCGATACGTCTTGAGGGAGACCCACGAGGGATGTTGCAGCGATCATAGTAAGGCGGGGTCTTTGGTGGCGAAGATATTGCGAGCAGGATATTTCTGGCCGACCATGAAGGAGGATGCGAAGGTGATGGTGAGGAAATGCTTGCAGTGCCAGAAGCATGGCCCACTCATTCATCAGCCAGCGGAGACGATGACAACGATGAGTGCCCCTATCCCATTTGCGCAGTGGAGTGTCGATCTGGTGTGGCCGATGCCGCAGGGAACTGGGCAAAGAAAATTTTTGATCGTGGCAGTGGACTATTTCACGAAGTGGGTGGAGGCCGAGCCGCTGGCGAAAATCACGGAGGAAAAAGTCATACAATTTTTATATAACAATATTTGCTGCAGGTTTGGCGTCCCAAAGGTGTTGGTGTCCGACAATGGGACGCAATTCAATGGCAAACGGATCCGAGCATGGTGCGAAGACATGAAGATCGAGCAACATTTCGTGTCAGTTGCCCATTCGCAAGCCAATGGACAAGTCGAGGTGACCAACAGGATCATATTGAATGGCCTGAAAACAAGGTTGGAGAAGGCGTTGGGCGCATGGGTTGACGAACTCACTTCAGTACTTTGGGCGTATCGAACAACTCCAAGGTCGACCACGGGAGAAACACCATTCAGCCTGGTTTATGGCATGGAGGCACTCCTTCCGATTGAGAGTGAGGTCCAGTCGCAAAGATTGAGCACATATAATCCTGAACAAAATGAGAACTTGATGATGGCAGCCCTGGATACGATTGAAGAACTTCGGGAACAAGCCTCGATCAGAGTTGAGGCATACAAACAGAGGATGCGGGCAGCACATGACCGGAAGGTGAAAGTGAGGAGATTCCAGGTGGGCGACCTGGTTTGGAAAAGGGTGGATGTGTTAAAACACGTAGGCAAGCTCGAGCCCAACTGGGAAGGACCATACTTGATCGAGAAGGTTCACGCGGGAAGAGCATATTCACTCAAGGATGCTGAAGGACGATCACTCCCCAGGTCATGGAATGTGGCTAACTTGAAGAAATATTATGTTTAAAATTTTTGTCTTTTCTTTCTCTTGTCGGAAACTTTCCACAACAAAATGATGTACTGAAATTCCCAATTTGAATTAATGAAATTGCTGTTCAATTTTCACTACTTTGCCTAATCGATTGCTTTAATTGCATTGTGCATATGTGGTGGCCCATGTTGAATGACTGATCGAAGAAGAAATCCATCCTGATTAAGGCCGAGAGGCTGGATGGTCGCATGTAACGACCACCCCTTTGAGGGTGGACATGTGCTCGAAGACAAAAAATCCATCATGATTAAGGCCGAGAGGCTGGATGGTCACATGTAACGACCACCCCTTTGAGGGTGGACGTGTGCTCGAAGACAAAAAATCCATCATGATTAAGGCCGAGAGGCTGGATGGTCGCATGTAACTACCACCCCTTTGAGGGTGGACGTGTGCTCGAAGACAAAAAAATCCATCATGATTAAGGCCGAGAGGCTGGATCGTCGCATGTAACGACCACCCCTTTGAGGGTGGACATGTGCTCGAAAACAAAAAAATCCATCATGATTAAAGCTGAGAGGCTGGATGGTCGCATGTAACGACCACTCCTTTTGAGGGTAGAGATGTGTTAAAAAGGCATTTCGAATCAGCAAGAATCATTAATTTACCAGGATTAATTAACTGGTGTGACTTAAACAATGGGTGAACACGACATCGACACACAACATTAAGGCAAACTTGGCGATAACGAAGACGACAAATGAAATGGCACATCAGCGGGCGCACAATTAAGTAATAACAAGAAAAATTCATAGACTTCAACAAGAATAATAGTCGCTTAATGGGAAGGGAGTACAAAGTTTAACAAAAATACAATTACAACTTCACAATGCGGAATCACTCTAGTCCACGTGGACATGGGAGTCGTTGGGGGCTGGTCCATGTGAAGGCTCGAGCGGCTGCGACACCGGCCTCGTCAGGTGACAGGAGCTGGAAGTCGACTCAGTTCCTTCGGGACACTGAGTCTGACGGGTGAGAGGAGGCGTATAACCGTCTGGCAGTTTGAAATGACGCTTTAGAAGATCGTCGCCGTCCACGACAAGCTCGAGGAGACCGAACCACCAGTCGTGGTCAGGGGGCAAGCCAAGGGAGCTTTGGTAGTCGGCGGGTGCTTTGGGCACGGCGTCCCAGATAGCCTCCATATTGAACTCCCCGAAATTGTCCTTGGCTACCTGGGCTCCTGCCTGCTGCATAATGGCTGCAAAGCAGAGGGTGCCATAGTCTTGCACGTCCTTCAGATATTGCGGCGACTGTTTGAAGGCAGCCACCACTTGTTCGCGATAGGATTCCAGAAAGCGCCGGCCCGCGGTAGTGTGGAAGATCACTCTCTACGCCCGAAGAACAACCTCGTCGATGAGAGGTTTGGCCCGTTGTTCGAAGGCAAGATTCTCACGTGCTCGAGCGGCCTTCTCTTCCTCGAGCGCAATCTCGAGAGCTTTCTGCGAGGCCAGAAGAGCCTCTTTCTCTGCTCGCTCGGCCGCGAGGGCTTCCTCGAAGGATTTTAGGGCCCCCTCGAGCGTCTCCTTCTCAACGGGGAGGGCTTTATTCCGGGCGGCCGACTCCTTCAGCCTTTCGTGAAGGGCATTGGCCTTGACGACCATCTCATCAGCCGAGTGCCGAGCTGGAGATTGCTCCGCTCGATGGCTGAGATGGACCGACTCGGGCTCGCTGACGTCTGCTTGATCGACGGCGCGAGCTCGACCATTCCCTATAAAGGCGCATAAAAGAAAGTGTTAGGACACTAACAAGAGGAAGAAAGGATATAAAATAGATAAGTGTCAGGTGATAGTAGGTTACCTGAGCCAGCCAGCGGGCAAGCCGATGGCCTCGATCTTGAAGGGTGTGACCGTCGTTATAGCGGTCGGTGGGACGGTCGACCGGGGGAAGAACATCCCTGAGGTAATGCGAGAACCTGGGACCGTCGAGCGTGGTAATTGAGAGGGCGGTCTCCTCGACACGACGACGCTTGCTGATACTTTCGTCCCCCTCAGCAAGAGACCGCTTAAGTTGACTCTCCTCGAGCAGAGTCCTCTCGGGAGAGGCGGGAATATGAATGATTGGGGTGATCTGGTCGTGTGGAGGTGAACGCGGCGGGGGAGAGGCCGATTTGTCGAGCTGTGTTGGCTGCTCGGGCTGCTCGAGCTGCTCGGGCCGCTGGCCCGCTGGAAGGTTGGTCGAAGAAGGCTGCTCGACGGTCACTTCTGGGGGCGGTGAGCTCGACCGGGTGGACTGGGAGGCGGTCGAGTCAGCGGGTTTCGAGCTCGGCCTCTCGCCAGGGTGCTTCCTCTTCAAAGGAGCACTCCTCTTAGGCACAGAGATAGTAGGCATCTCTGTTCGGAACCACGAACAAGTTAGAGCTACAACAGGTAAATCATATATGGAATAATGGCACGGTAATGCTCAGGTGCATTCAGTAAAATTAAAAATACCTGGATCGTCTGTAATTCGAATGAGATCAAGAATTTTTTGAGAGGGCGGAAGAAGTGATTTATGAGTAAGAAGGCCGCAGAAATGCAAGAGGTTGTCATCCTCGAGCAGGATTTTCGACGCAACGAGCTTCGAGTTCCACACAGTGATCCATTGGTCGAAAAGGGCGCTCTGAGAAGGCGCCACGTAATCGCGCTTGAGCTCCTTGAGCCATGGAGTTGGCTCCCAAGGGAAAGCAGGGTCAGGTTCAACAAAGACAAATATATCTTTCCACCTAGGGACATTTGAGGGGGTGTCCGAAATGAAGTGGACATCAGCACGGCTTTTGAGGTAAAGCCCTTGTGCGTGTTTCGAAGGGGTGTAGCAGTAGTGAAAGAAGTCAAGGTCGAGCTGACCTAGGCGGACATGACAAAGGATGATGAAGATGGTAATGAACCGGATGGCGTTAGGAGGAAGCTGGTTCAAAGGCAGTTCGAACCATTGGCAGATGTCGAGCAAATCTTGGCATAGAGGAAAGCGGATACCAAGTTTAAAATGAACCTCGAAAAAAGTATAACAACTCTTAGGGGGACAGTCATACGTATCCTTGGGACCAGGGGACATGAAAGCCCATTTTGGTGGATGACCAACCTAATTGGTGTCCAGCCAACCAGCGACAAGAGAGCGAGAAGTGGTCTGGTTAGAGAAGGAAGCTTTGACTGGCCTTCTCTTCTTGGCTGGCTCAGGAGGCGCGGTAGTAGGACTGGAGCGAGTTTGCGAAGTAGGAGAGCTTGAAGGAGCATTTCGCTTCGACATACTCGAGGAGACAACGTGGGCAAAAACGGAGTGCTGAGAGAGGGGGACATCATCTTCGTTCCTCTCCATGGCTGCCTCAGCAGCGTCGAGAGCTGCCTCAGCGGCGTCAGAGGCCCCGAACGCTGGCCGACGACGGTTGAGGGGGACATGGTCGAGTGCATCCTTGTCTAATTCATCAATCAGACGAGTAGGTTGGCGAGGAGGAGAAGGTATGGCATAATCGGGAGGAGGTAGAACACTTATAGGAGTGGGATTGTAGATTTCTTCGACGAATCGGGAAGGCGAGTGAGGAATAGGCTGAGGAGTGGGGAAGGATGATGTGGCGATCTCATCTTCGACAGAGTGATGGCTGGATGCGTTAGAATCAGCGGAATCTGAAAAGTAGAACGAAAAAAGTGAGAAGAAGAGAAAAGGAGTTAGGGTTTTTGAAAGCAAAGAAGGAGGTTTTTGCCACAGGCAAGACGAGAAGGATTTGGGGAAAAGCAGAAGCAACAGGGAAAATCAAAAAGTTGGCAAAATAAATGCACGCAAATATAAAATTAAAGCATAGAAGACTTACTCATGGTAGCAGTAGAGAAGTGGTTGCTGGAAACCGCTTGAAGAAACGCTGAGAGCAGGAAAGAATAATTTGCAGAGGAAGAAATCAGAGCGTAAGGGAGTTTGAAATTGCAAAGGTGAGAAAAGCCGAAAAATTGGCTAAGGGCTGTATTTTTAGGAGTACAGATGAATAAGGTGAAGAGTTAAGGGAGAGGACCGTTAGATAAAAGAAGATCCAACGGTGGGAAAACTTAAAGAGGCACAGATAGCGAAGCGGCGCAAATCGCGAGGAGGCGTGATGATTAAAGGAACTGAGTGGAAGGGACATGTGGCAGACAAAATCACGCTGATAATAAAAGGAAATAAAAGGCAGTTATAGTGCACATTAAAATTGACCACGTGGTCGAAGAAAGATGGTGACATCAGCAAAAAACAATCGAGAGAGGAGACCAGAGGCAAATAGGAGATCGAGAGGTTGGCAGAGTGGAGAAGACAGCTCGAATTCACTCTTAGATCGAGTCATTCAAACTCGACCAGAGTGGGGGACTAGATGATATGGGATATTATATGACTAAGGAATAGACCGGCCTACTGAATAGGTCGGGCAAGCTCGAAGTAGAGAAAACCGTTTGGGTCGAAGGATGATCGACCAAAAGGGAGAAGACCGAGCAGAATAGCAGAACTGGTCGAGGATCGACCTAGGGATGGGGACTCGACCAGATCGAGCACGCAGCAGGTGGAGAGCAGTCGAGAGCGTGGCTTGAACATGAGAAGGCGTTAGAAGATCCCAACGGCCTGCGCAGAAGAATAATCTCCCTCAGCTCAGAGGGACACGTGGCGAGAATACATTGGTGCAGAGCGATAGTGGCGATAGCCACCCCTGACATCTCTGACACACACACACACTATGTGTGTACGGACGGGCAGTACGGGCAGGACAGCTCACCAAAAGCCGGGCAGTTTCTCGGGAAGGTATCTCACTCCTATATATAGGGGAGTGGGTCTTTTCTTGTGGGTTACGATTTATCCATTCTTTACGTTGGAAAATTGAACAAACACACATTGACTTCAGCATCGGAGGCTCTTCACCGAAAAACCCCTCCGGTGTGAGAGTTCTGTGCAGGAACGCAGCGTTCTACCGGCGAGGAAGAAGGAGGCAAGCTGATTTCAAGCCGGTCGGAGTGTTTTGCGTTACCACTTGGTTTGGATTTAGACGCATTGAGTAAAAGTTGGAGTTATTTCGACTTTCCCCGTTGTTCATTGCATCCAACGTTTTTCCCTTCCATCTGTGCTTACAAAGTGTTCGACGAATTGCCTCATAGACGTTCTCGTTCAATATGGTGAAAAAGGGAGCCGACAACAAACGTAAGAAGACGGTCGGGGAATCCTCTTCCTCTTGGGACGAGCCGGTCGATTTACGGGCCGACTACAATGCCCTCTTTGCTATTCTCTCGAAACGAGAGGGGGAGGTTTATGCCCGGCTCGCGAAGAAGGATGTCTTGAAATCGAAGACGTTCGACTTCTCCTTGCTCTCCGATCTGGGGATTTTAGAGACCATCGAGTCCTACCTTGACGCGCTCCATCCGAAGTCTTACGCCCGCTTGGTCCACCCGACATACCAGAACCTCACACTCGAGTTCTTCAGTACACTCGAGTTTCCGTCGACCGGGGACTACATGACGTGTCGTCTACTTGGGACAGAGAGGATCATCACTATCGACATCATGGAACAAGTCGTGGGACTCCACAGTGGCGGCGCAAGGATGAATGAAGGAATGACTCCTGATATTTTCTGGCCCCAGCTTTCTCCCGACACGGTGTAGGACTCACAGGGCTTAGCTAATAGCCTCATCAAGGACGGTGATGTCGCTGTGATGCACAAATTTTTGTGCTATGGTGTGTTCGGGAAGAATGAGGCCAACAAGGTCACTCAGATTGACCTCGCCCTGCTGTGGGCTATGCTCGAGAGGAAGAATCGCGATGTGTTGGATATTTTTAAGGAGGAGCGCCGAGCAGACATTCGGAACAAGAGAGCGGCAGCCTGCTTTGGTCATATAGTGACCGCTCTGGCTTTGCACTTCCACGTTGACCCGGCGGCTTCTGGCAGCCTTCCTACTCGTATGCGGTTTATTGACTCCTACGAGCTGAGTCATTCGGGCTAATCCGTGATCGTCGCACCTTTGAGGCCTATACAGAGCGCCCGACCTACGCCGCCTATATGAAGAAGGTGGGTGCGGCCGATTCCACAGCTCAGGCCGGCTCGTCTCGTCCTCAGCAAGAGACAGCGGATACCCATGAGACGGAGGAGATGGAGCACGATCAGGCTCTTATCGATGAGGACCATCGTCTTTCGCCTCCTCCTGATTGGCAGCCGGCCCCGGCGGCAGATTTTCGGGAGCCACAGACCACCCGTTCGCAGCAGCGACCAGCGGGTACGCCTGCACCGCTCGCCTGGTGGTCCCAGCCTCTTCCGTGGTGGACGGCTTCTGAAGACCGCTATGATCGGGACATGTGGGACATTAATGCCCGCTTTCAGGCTATTGAGCTCTGGCAGAGCCAGTGGACCCGCGGTTCGCACAGTGGAGCTCCGCCACCGGCCAACCCTATCCTCCTCCTCTTTCTCCTCCTCATGGACCACAGTGACTTGTCACTGTGTTGGTTAGCTTTTCTTTTTCTTTTCTCTTTATTTTGTTTCTTTTTGTATTTTCTCTTTTCTTTTGTTGTGTCGGTTGATTGTGCAAGTACAACTTCCTTTCACTGCGGATCGACAATGGGGACATTGTCTGATTTTAAGTGTGGGGGAGTTTATGTGGCTATATGATTGACCAGGTCTAGTTTTTTTTTGTTTTAGGGTGTGTTTTATTTCTTTCTTTTGCTTGTGGACCAGTCTAGTGTAGGATTTATGTGTTTTGGGG
>BKCP01009403.1:3006979-3017611 GCA_008636005.1 Striga asiatica | reverse complement strand
AAAAAAAAAGAGCAACACCAAATAAGTTGGGTGACACGTGTGTTTTTAGAAGAAGTGTTGGGGAAGATCCGGTTTGTTTCAGCAACTGGTTGAGCTTGCATTTGTGGGTTAGGAGTTCGAGTTATATTGAAGCCACTTAGCCTATATTTATCCTACCTGTCTAAAGAGCCTACGTTACAACCCTGAAAAACCTTTTGATTCACTTGTTTCAATTTTGATTGGTATAGAGTAGAAGTTAGACGATGGGCAAGCCTATGATTGAACTTGTTATCGACCAATTTGAGTGCACCTATGTTTTTATCTGTATAAGAAAGTGAGTGAGGCAAACATATACATTCCCATATTTGGGAGAACGTCATATTAAAGTTTAGCGATCAAGCATGTAGTCGTGTTATGTGCGTATGTGCCATTTGAATGCTCATTGTTGAAGTTGAACGTGTTGAGACTTATCTTGTTATCGACTGATGTCCAGGCTCGTTTTTGTTTTGTGTCTTCTCTTTTCTTTTCTTCTCTTTTCCTTTCTTTTCTTCTCTTTTCTTTTCTTTTCTTTCTGTTCGGGATGAACAAAGGTCTTAGTGTGGGGGAGTTGTTTGTCCCGTTTTTGTGTCTTTATTTTATGTTTATTTTCTTTTTGTTTTTCCCCATTTCTAGATTTTTCGTGGTTTATTTGGTCCATTTCGTTCGTTTTGTGTTTTTCTCCTTAGTTTCTTTTTGTGTGTCTTTTTGCCGTGTTTTGCTTCGTGTTTTTCCTTGTTTTTGTGTTTTCAGGAGATAGGTTGTGCCGGTCGAGGTTGGGACTGCTTGAGCCGAGGCTGTGATATCGAGAATACCCGTTGCCAAGCCCAGAAGACTCGAGGAAGGACTGAAAAAACGGACAGAAACGGTTCCCAGAAAACTTCGCGACTCGCGAGTCGTCTCACGATTCGCGACTCGGGTCGCGACTCGCGAACATGTCGCGACCCGCAGGAAAAACTGAGGCTTGATGTGCAGTTCACGAGACGGAGTCGCGACTTGCGACATGGGTCGCGACCAGCCCCAGAAGTTTAACATTTTGACGACGCGCGACTCGCGAGGATGTCACGACTCGCGACCGAGGGAAAGACTATCTCGCGACTCGCGACTTATCCGGGGCGAATTTTGAGGACGGGATTTTTAGAGCAGATTTCGATTCTAAGGTTCATAATTCGACTTTCAGACTTTATTTTTACACTTTTTCTATCTAGAAACTCATTCCTTTTCATGCTTTTTCTCTTTTAATTGGATTTGGAGATTGAAATCTCCTCTTCTTTGCTTTGGATTTGGATGCACTTGGATTTGACATTGGATTCTTATCATTAATTGTAAGTTATTTTTCTCAATTGTTTTATTGATGATGATGGCTTGGGTTTGTATGAATTTTGATGTTGAATTCCATATGAGTAGCTAAATCCATTCGCTAGGGATAGGGGATGATTGATTAGGTTCGATAATGATTGAATGTTTTTTATTGTTCATGTCTATTCGAGTTGTGTGAATTATAGGGTTAGTAGATTGATCAACTTTCTAACCTAGATAATCAATGTGTAGAACCGAGAGGGGAGACATTGGTCGAATTAGGCTCGTTTAGAATAGATTTGTTCGGAAACGTATTATCTATGTGTTGTTGGAATTGATAGTTGATCATTTATATTCACTCTCTTGTTACGAAGAGTTATTGAGAGTGAACCTCTGAACGAGAAACGATTCAAGTCCTTTAACCGAGCAATTGACTGCCGGTAATTGTGATAGAACCGAAAGCAATTATCCCCGATTCCCTAGCTCTTACATCATCGAGTGAATTTATTTGCCATTTTACTTTCATTTAATTTAGTTTACATCAGTAGTTGATAATTGAAACCCAAAAATATTAAGTTAGTGTGTTTAAGAATTTTTCTTCTCTTTTTCGTGATTGAATAAACGCACAAGAATATCCGGATAACCTTCTTTGCGATACGACCCGGGGAACGAACCTTTTGATTCTACTCCGATAAAAATACTGACAACATTATCTTTCAGTGGGTTTTGGAATTTTGAAAATCCGATTTAAATTGAGTGAGGTATGATTTTTACAAAAGAAAAATGCTACAAGTATATAATAAATGTACATAGAGGTGTACATAACACTCACATGGATTGGGGTCCACTTAATTTTTTATTTTCGGTAGGCCCACTCAATGTGAGTGTTATGTATACCTCTATGTACATTATTATGTACCTATAGCATTACTCTTTACAAAATAATTACACAAGCAGTTTTTCAGTAAACCCGACGGCATGTATATATTAAATGTCTGGCATATTTTCAATGTCTGTATGTGCTCAAACTGAAAAGTGGTCTTCATGAAAGTAATAGCCTTACTTCTTAACTATCTGTTGGTTTTTGAATCATGTCATTTGGTGGTCTGTAGCATGAATTGTATGATGATTACGGAGGTGATGTATGCAATATAAGTTGGTTTCTGGCAGTTTTTATGAACTGAATGTTTTATGTTTAAACTCAATGATAATATCATTATTTGCCAATGTGGTCTTCAAAAACGTTGTAGATAATTGAGTTAGCTGCCTTGTGGTTTTTGAATCTCATTAAAATCATGTCTGTAGCTTCAGTTATCTTGTAATTACTAAAGTCCTGTCAGCTGCATAATTTCAGTTGTTGACTGCAACTCTGTTATAAATGTTTGATGAATTATATCATGGTAGATGACTTATATGTTATCGATGTCTTCATAAGAGTTGTAGAGCCATGTCTTAGGATTCATATGCAACCGGAATCATGTTTATGTGACTTATGTGCTGCAAGTTGTGTTTATTTCAAACTCACTGCGCGGGTTAAGTTTTGAAAAACTTATGTTGTGCTTTCGAAAAAATAATTTACTTTTTAAATGCATGCTTATGGACTTAATTTGGTTGGTGTTGTATTGTGGACTGGAAACACTTGCGAAGCTTTACGTTAAGATCTCGAAGTGTGGAAGCTATAGGCAGTGTATGTGAGAGTGAACTCGTTTAGGACTACTGGCACGTTTAGCTACATGATGAGTTAGAGCTGACGTGGCGGCTGATGCTATTAGTCGCAAAAGTTGAGCAAACTACCATTCCGTGGTTTCAGTAAGGACCACTATTTAGTAATATGCCTGGCTGGAGAGCCGATTTTCGACCTCTTTGGGAATGTTTTCCCTTATTTCTATCGTTAATATTCGTGTGATTGTTGTATCGATTAGAAACTCAGTTTATTGCCTTGTCATGATTGAAACCCTTGAAACTTTTGAGATTGTTTGACACTTAATCGCTGGGGAAATGTTTTTGTTGAAACCTAAAGTTTCATTGTTTTGCAAGTATTGTGATAACATTTTCTTTCGAGTTACCTTGGCCATTGCGAACCCTGAAATAGAGAATTCCTTAATTGTACCCCAAACTGAATGCCGAACCTGGCTTGGTGTAGCTACGCGAAGTAGTGGCCGATCTTGCACGCCCGTGTTGAAAGACGTGAGGCCAACTGCAGTGGCCGACCGTTGACTCGCATGATAGTTGCCGCCGCCACCACCAAACGCAGGAACTCCCCAGGCCAGTGTGTATGGCCAAACCTCGACCTTACAGCTGGTCTCCGAACAGGTGCACGCACGCGTCCCAGTGCCCCACTTATGAAGCGCCAGTGTGTGTGCCATCTCTCGGGTGACAGTGCATTCAACCTCGGACCGACCTTGTCCTTTTTGAGCCATTGAATCAGTATTCTTAGCAAGATTGTATGTTGACCTTTGAAATCGTTTCTCCTGAGCCTTGAACCGAGAACTCCAAGTTCCACCGAGCCATTGTATGAATTCGCTAATCAATGTTTCATGATTAAGAGAGGCTTGTCAATTAGTTCATACGCCATATGCGAGATTTTCTCAAGTTAGCCTGATGAAAGTTCCACTTTGTTGTTGGGCGGAGTCTTGAGTCTCAATAAGAGACTATGTATACTTCATAGAGATCAAGACCTACGAAGAGTGAGTGGGTATTGGGGTTAGATCATTAGTATGGAATATCGAGCATCCCTAATCGTGAGACCGATTCTGCGATAGGAGATTGTTTCCGAATATCTAGTCGATACTTTCTAAACCGCATACGAGGTGTTACTCGTGTCGGCAAGGAATGAGGCATTGTCAACGGTATCGAACAGAGCCATGTGTTCTGAAGGTACCGGTATTGAGGATATAGTGATATTGATTGTTTAGCCCGTTGTATGGGATTCCGTGGCGGCCTGTTTAACAGGGATGCACGGATCATGTCGATGTAGTAAGCGGGTTTTCAGGCGTGACCCGACACGAGACTGAAGCTCGATGTTACGAATCAACCCTATATGGTTAGACTATCGGAGTATGCTATCGAGACACGAAAGGACCAGTTAGGGTCTTGTGTATTGATAGATGAGTAGGGTATGAGAAATTCCTTACCATGGGGAGATACGATGGTAACAATGATTATCGAGCGACAACCCTAATGGTACCATGTTAGGTGGTTGGTACGGATAGAGGTGGAGTGTGCCGTAGTTCTGGCTACAGCCACGCTTACTCAGTTCTATTAGGATTCTCGACCAAATCGATGACTTATCCTGATGATTGACTCCACCACCGGAGCTCGCGAGGATGCATGACACATTCTATGCCTCATGATAGAGGAAACGTGTGCGTGATCTCGGGGTACATGTGAACTGTGACGAACTGCATGATGTGCATAACCCAACCTGTATAGAGGTACCGGTGACCTATTGGAACAGAAGGTCCATTAGGGAAAGGCCGGGAGGGGTACTCGTCAAAGTTCAGTGGGGATTGTCAAGGCGAGGGCAAGGTGACTTGGGAGAGGAAGACCGAGATTTTGAGGAAGTGCACAAATTTCATGATTTTCCTTTATTCCCGATTGTATCATGTCATAGTTTGTTTTCGAATCCCGAGGACGGAATTCTTTTTAAGGTGGGTAGACTGTAATGCCCCGTTCGATTATTAGATTTTTTTAATATTTTTAAAGGCATTATTATTATTATTTGAATTGATTGTCTATATTGTATTATTACTCGACATTATCCGTTTAGACTTATTATTAATTAATTAGATGTAGTCTAATTAATATAATAAGTCAAATTATTTATTATTTTTTTTGTCAATTGGATCGATCGAAAATTCTCGATATCGCGTATATTTTATTTTCGACCAAAAGCGACTTATTTCTAGCCTTTATGATTGAATTTCTGGCCCAATTGAGTTGAATTGCTCCCAACCTAATTACAGAGTTTATTTTTCAGCCCATTACCTTGTGAAATATCTTGGGCCCAAATGATTAATAAATCATAAGCCCATGTAGAGTTAAATCTCCAGCCTTTTTGTTCTTTTCTGTTCCTCACGTGCGCAAGATAGAGTCATCTCCTTCCCAATGATTTTAAAATCTGGCTGCGATATTGGCGAGAGATCTTTCTCGCACGTCCTCCTCTATCTCGTATATATCTTCTCTAATTAGAACCAATTTTTCTATCATGTAAATCCCCCTCTCGCATAGCAGCTTCGATTTTTTTTTTTAAAAAAAAAAAATGAATCGCGTAGCTGAATTCCGTCAAGACTATTCTTCTCCAGCGACCATCCCTGCCATCGCCGACCGCCACCATGAGAAGCAGCATCGTTCCATCTCGGCTTAGTCCTCATTGTTCGCGCAGCAACCGCCGGGACCGCTCGCCGTCAAACCCGTCACAGAAGCTCCATCCGCCATTGTTTCTGGCGATCATCTCCGATCAGCTCTGTTCGTCGAGTTTCAGCGTCCTCGTTCGTCGTAGACGACCACTCAGCTGAACAATCATGTCGTCGGGGAGCAGCGAGCATCAGTCATCTTGTTCGAAGTTTTTGAGTTTGAGGCTCCGTTCATCCAACTCGGTTTCTGATAGCTCGTATTTCTCGAAGACGGGTAATCTATTTCGAACCTTCTCGTTATATTTCTAGCCTCGTTTAAATTCGTTGATTATCATGCGTGCATTCAAGCTTTGATGTTTCTTTTCGGTTTGTTCGTAAAATTCGATTTATTCGATCGTAAATCGGCGTGGATTATTGGAACTCTCGACTTCGTTAAATCGAGTATCGTTGTTGTTGCTGTGAGTATGGCGTAAATATGGAGTGTTGATTTTATTTTTTGAGTCGTCGTTATATCGCTTGGTTGGTTTTGAGCCGTTCTATGGTCGTTCCATTTTCCGAGATTAAACTCGATTGTTAAAATTTTGACCTCTGGAAATATAGCTATTTCGATAATGTTATATTTCTCAAAATCCGGTTGCTGTGAGATGTTGTCGTCGAAACCTATCGCCGAAAAATTTCTGTCCCTGTTCGTTCATTTTCTTCCCAGGCTCTGTTCTCAGTTGAAATCGTGCAAACAATATATTTATTTCTTGTTCAACCGGCCGTCACTTCTGTTTTCTTGCAGCCCAGGAAATAATTTTCTTTGTTGTTTAGTTCAGCCCAATTTTGTATGGCAAGTTGTGGCCAATTTATTTTAAGCCATATTACTAGGCCCGTCAAAGTATTTCCAGCACCGCACTTGCGCGTGCAGCCCAGTTAGTTTGGAGGAAAGGCGCGCGGGCCGCCTCAGCCGAATCAGCCTACGCGCGGCCCTGCTTTACTCAGCGTCTTCAGCCCCTTGTGTGTTGGGCCGGACCCTTTATTTTTCGGCCCAAAAAGCTGGCAGCTTGTCGCCAATGTTTGGACAGTCGACCCAGTTCGGTTTTTAGCATAATTTTGAGTTCCGGAAGCCGTTTTTTTGTACCGATTTCAAATTTAATAATATTTTCGAAATGAGAAAAATTTGGGAAAAATGATTTGAAGTCTCGAGACTCTAATTTAGTCCTCCGAGTCTTATTTTTAAAAAATGTGAGAGTTCCAAGTCCACAAAAAATCTGATTAAAACCCGTAAGCCTTAATTTTGATTAAGTATGGGTTTTATGTTAATTTCTAGTAGTGAGATAGATTTTGATGTATTATCTCGCTTAATTGTAGGTGTTTGAGGAGTCGAGCCCTCGACCTACTTACCTGCTATTTCAGTGTGATAGTCTACCTCGATTTCTAGGTGGGTTGTTATTCTAAATTGCTATGCCGTAAGTTATTTATGTTTTTGTTGGAATTGGTATGATCAATGTATGCATGTGAACCATGTAACCTTCGATGTGAGCTGTATGTCCTTTGAACGGTTATCCCCGTCGATGTGAGTTGTATGTCCTTCAACAGTGCCTAATGATAGGCAGTCTCCCTAGCCTAATGATAGGCAAGGCAGATGTGAGTTGTATGTCCTTCGGTATATACTCCCATTGTTGTGAGCTGTATGTCCTTCAATGGTCTATGATAGATGTGCACATGAGTATAATGATGATTAGGAGATGTGATATATGTGAATGATTCGTGTTCATGCTGCGACCATACCTTCTTTACATTATGTATATTGTTCTTTACGTGCATAGTGGTGAGCACCACGGTTTCCAATTGTGCTCACCTCCACCTGTTTCTTCACGGACGCAGGTTGAATAGGTTGCGGATATAACGAGGAGGGGACGAGTGGCCGGTCATATGTTAATGTTTAATTTGCTTCCGCATGTTATTTGGTCTTTATGAACCATAGGGTGCTTGGACATGTTGAGATTGTTTTCAAACTTATGTTTTGAAATGTTGGATTTTGGTTACTTTTGAAAAACCTATGTTGGATTCGTTCCTTTTGGGAACATGTGTTTTGGGTATTCTTGGTTATGTGATACTTGAATATCAGGATCGATTATTCATGCTAAATTGATTGCTGAATATCATGTGAAAGGCGTTGTTATCGGTTAATGAAAACCACGTGAAAATCGGATAATGAATCTCCGTGAGATCAGACACGACTTGATCTATGTAAATATTTTAGTAATGCCCATGTTATATGTTGATTTCGATAATGAATTTCGAAAATGTTTTTATTGATTTTTCTGAAAGTCCGGAATTTCTTTAAAATCAAAGTGGGGTGTTACAATTGTAGATAGTGAAAGAAATAAGAATGACCATGGACCATTGGATCAATTATATCAATGGACATGATGAAGTCAAAATTGAGTTATAATGGTTAAACATGCAGTGACAAAATTGTAATTATATTACTATCTCATGGACAAATAAATACCTTGAAGGGTAGTGGTGTAATTTCATCAAACAATAAATTCAGTGGGCCCCACCCATAATTCTTGCCAACAACCCCTCTCTCCTCTCTCCTCTCTCTCCCTTTCTATTTATCACTCTCCCTTCCCGACACTCACCGACAGCTCACAACTCGGCCACAGTTCGCCGATTCCGGCACGCCACCGCAATCGCAACGAGCTCACCGGTCATGTCGCCGCAGTCATCAGACTCGCTGCCGCCACCGTTCGCCGAGTCTGGCAACTCGTCCAGAGCTCACGGTGAGAGTGCTCACGTCGACGGCCATCGCAATCGCTGCTGTCAACAAACCTCCACCTCGCCTCCTCCTTCAACCACTAGTCCGTCGCTTCGCCTTATCCGTCTGGCCACAGCAGCCTCGCCTCGCCTCCGCCATACGCCTCCGACGTCCGCCATCTACTTCCAATCGCCGCCACCAGCCACCCCACTAACGTCGCCGCCGACAGCATCCCCCACATCCCCACCTGCCACCACCACAACCAGCCCACTGCATCTTTGCCATGTCACCCCACCAGAGAAGTTGCAGGTCGCCGGCGACGAGAACTGCCATCCAACTGCCGCGACGGCCCTCGCCCGCCGCTACAGCCTGTCATTACCATCGCCGGCAGAAAAGAGAACGGGAATTAATCATTTTAGAATTTGGGTCTTCTTTTTTTTTTTAAAGAAAAGATTTGATATGTTAAAAGGATTCAATTGAAATTTTATAAACTTCAATATATTACAATTCAGTTGATGGGTCAAAATTATAATTTACAAAAATCAATACT
This sequence comes from Striga asiatica, assembly GCA_008636005.1. Classification (NCBI taxonomy): domain Eukaryota; kingdom Viridiplantae; phylum Streptophyta; class Magnoliopsida; order Lamiales; family Orobanchaceae; genus Striga; species Striga asiatica. The sequence goes on along the minus strand of BKCP01009403.1, from coordinate 3,008,643 downwards.
TGCACATTAATACTATGTAAGTTGCACGTTAATGAAAATTAAATTGCACATTAATGTTATGTAAAGTAAACATTAATATTTTTATCTAAATTTTTATTTATTTCTATTGAAAAAATAGTATTATCATAAAAAAATATAAAAATAGATTTTTTTATATAGTTTGTTCGGTCCAGTCATTTTGGTTATTTTAAAAAAAATAAAGCTGACATCGAACCGAAATAACTAGCATTAAGTCGCTATAGTACAATATGGCAGATATTAATGTGAACACTTTATATTGACGTTAGATGAAAATAAATATATATAGATAAAATATAAAAATATTTTTTTAATGGTTCGATCGGTTCTGTTATTATTATTATTATTATTCTATTTTTTTTTTGTAGATAAATCCGTATTCAGAATGAAATGGCTTAAATTTTAATATTTTGTGAAAATGTGCATTGTTATTATAATGTACATTCTCGAACACATTAATGTGCATATGTTCTAGCACTATTGTGCAATTTGACATTGACTAATGAGCATAAAGTGTTCTACTATTTCGCGTTCTGTCGTGCGAGATTTTTTTTTCTTTTGTACAGATAACAGATTGAACGACATGTTGAATTAAGCCTGAGAATCACGAAAATATTTTATCGATTAAACACTTTTAGATGTAACTGTTAACATTGATATCCTCAAAACAACATTAACTTAAATTCACCGACATCTCAAAACACCGAGAGTGACGTATGATACGAGGGTAACCCTACGCACTCAACATTCTCAAGAGAAGGATTTTTGAAGAATCCATTAATTTTCATAAGTCAGAACCAAGTTCATGACGAATGAAATTATAGTCGGTCTCCATTTGGCCATGCAACAAAATTCAGGGACCCCGAGGAGGGTTAATAAATTTAATCGCATTCTAAGTTAATCCCATTTCTCGATCCTAAGGTCATCAAATTTGATTATACATCCTCTGACAGGACGTATAAGACTTCCTACAATCGTCCAATTAGAAATTCATTCTTGTAATTTTCTACAATTAATTTTAGTGATGTCACCGAGGGGGAGCCCATACTTCAATTAGTTGATTTACCAACAAATCAGAAATGGAGGCATTAGGAATTTTAAAATGAACTTTAATTTAAAATCCTTCTCAAACTTAGTGTAATTTAAATGAGGATTTTTAATTCCATGCATAATTATTCATGCAAATAAATTAATCCCATGCATAAAGCAATAACTATTTCCCATGCATAAATAAACAAATAATTAATTGGCATAATATAATTTAAATAAATAAATAAATAAATCCACTATTATGACCATTAATTATTGAGTCTCATTGAACAAGAAAACTATTAGATATGAATCATCTGGTTTTTCTAATTCAACTGGAACTCCCCCTGTAGTAGAATCCTATTAGATATTATAATGCTTGTCCACCAAATAAACCACCAAGCCACCGGATGGAGTCGTAGTCGCCGCCGATCGTCGTCGTCTCGCCGGAATTCATTTTTCTTTTTCTTTCCTTCCATCGCGCGCCTTGAATTGCCTCTGTCGCTGTTGTCAGCTGGTGCAGGCCTGTCGCGCGGGCTTCTCGCACGCCGCTGGCAGCACGCGAAACTCGTGCGGCTAGCGTGCGGCTTCCCCCGGCGACGCTGCCCGCCTCGGTC
>BKCP01009403.1:2993237-3006921 GCA_008636005.1 Striga asiatica | reverse complement strand
CGATGGCCGCGCGATCCCTTCCGCCGGCCTGCACGTCTCGCGGCTCCCGGCAGCAATATGCAGAGACGCTCGGGCTGCCGCGGTGGCTCGCCGGCGTCGCCATTGCCCGGGTCCGATTGGGTCGTCGAGGTTCGTTTATCTTCATGATTTCCCAGTCATCAACACACGATCAGAATACGAAAAATATAATTTACAAAATTACATGATTCGATCTTAGATTCAATGAATGAATTTACATGTTCGTGTAAACAAATAATTAAATCTATCTGGTGTCCTACAAGGGAATAATTATTAGAAACATCCATCCATAAAACTCCTCGACATGTCCGAGGTTTAAAAAACCACTAATCACATTCAACACATTCATCAAACAATCATACGACCATAATAGTAGATTAAACCAATTCCTGCAAAACCGAGTTATGCGAATATAATCCAATATATGGTTGTGTTTCAACACATCTTGTCAAATAAAAGTCGTAAAAGTTTGAACTTTGTACAAAACGAATTAACTAAGTGCTCTGATACCACTTGTTGGGATCGGTGACGATCTCGTTATGTACAAATCACAAATTCAATAGCAAAATAAACCTATGCGCAGCGAATCTAGCGGTTTAGAGTTGAATACTTACGGCTTAAAATTCACAGACTCTGAGACATTGTGGATTACCGTTAAGGAAATCTTCTAATTCAAAATCTGTTGGGCAGCCAGGTCCTTCTCGTCGGACGTCGAGAAGTCGGATGCAGTGGCTGGGAACAACACGTTGTCGGCGGATGCGCGAGGGTGTCATGCAGTCGTGGTGAGGATGCGGCGGCGTCGATCTGCACGTGCATTCGCCGGGAGTCACGTGATTGTCGCGGGCTCGGCGTCTCGCGGTTGGCTCGTCGTCGGCTGTCGTCGGCGGTGGCTCACGGTGGTCAACGATCAGGTCTCTGGGGTTGTGTATATATGTTGATCACCGGGTCTCGGTACCTCGGGATCTCTACTGTATATCTCGAAAACCTCTTCGTATTGTACCGGTGGAACAACAACACGAAGATAAAGCTCAACTATGGAACCTAGAGAGAGAGAGAGAGAGGGGGGGGAGGGCGATCGTGTATCTCACGATAGGTTTTCTGCTCTTCTCTTATGTCTCAATTCTATGAGCTTAATAATGTATATATAGAGCTACAATAGGGATCCTTAGGAGACAAAAATATGGCTTCTTAAGCATTGGGCCTAACTATGAGTCAAGCCCACTCTTTCAATACTTAAAGAATATTATAGTCCACTAACATAATATTATTGCACTCTCTTTTTCTATCCCAAATTCTATTTGAGACTTCAATTATAATTACTCGATTTACCTCCTCATGTTTAAGATATAATATCCATTAATTAATTCAATTACTGATAATCAAGAATTAATTAATATATTATATTACCAAAGCTAGCGCCGTTCATTACATTATTATTCTGCCGGAACTTAATCCACCTGCAGGGTTTAGCATAACAACCTTCATGAACTCACTTCGGGTGTAATAGCCCAGTTCAGTATTAATAAAAAATGACAGTTTTTAGTTCCAAGTTGAACTATTTCTTTTTATTAACACTGCTCGTCTTGAGTTCCGAGCCAATTATCAGCTATTCAATTTCAGTTATTAATTCCAGTCCATTTATTTTAGCAATGGATTTTATTTAGTCGGAATTAATATTTTCAGTTGACGAATAATCGAGACCGAGTATATTTCGATAAATCGTCCAAGTCAAGCCGTGTCCGGGACCGAGTCGTTCGGTCATGAGTATCGCGCCTAGTTCGCGCCTAGTCGAGTATCGAGCCCTAGCCGTGCCGAGTCTCGTTCGAGCCCTAGCCGTTCTCATAGCCTTACTTAGAATATTTTCTAAGTACGAGATCATTTTATCGAGCCTTAGACATAATTCCCTCGGTCAAGTATGCCGCACCTAGCTCGTGCGTGGCCCCAAGATCACTCGCGCCTAGGGTTCGCGGGTTTGGGCCAAAGCCGTGCCAAGTCCGCACCAAGTCATGACCGCGTATAAAAGGGAATTTTTCTAAGTTTTGTGGCACCTAAGTGTGGCCATTGTTCAGCCTTAGGCAAGGGTTAACCTCGGCCCAAGCATTTGCCGAGCCGAGCGAGGGCCGCCCCTAGTGCCGCGCCCATTTTCCTTTGCCGAGCTTTGGCCCAAGTCATGGCCAAAGTTTTCATAAAATTTCTAAGTGTCATGGCATTTTATGCAGCCCTTGAGGTGCCTTGTTATTTAGCCCAAGTGTGGCATTTTTTTTCAGCACAGCATGGACGTATTGCTCGGCCCAAGTAGTCATGCGAGCTCCCACCAAGTTCAAGGTGCATGGAGAAGGGAGTGAGCACTCATGTCTCCACTTGTGAGCCTTGTAACATCCGCCCATCACCTCCCTTATATACCTCACTTCCAACTGAGTGTTAAGGCTCTTGGACAATCAAAGTATTCAGCATATTGAGGGTTAAGTAGAGCAAAAACCAAGAGCTGCAGCCAGCCCCTTTGCCGCGCGCGCAAGGACCTGGGTGCAGGAGGTTCGCAACTTAGCTCTTCCCAGCCATTCCCTCTCAAGGCTTAGCACTTTCCAAAGTTTCATTGGATTTTTCTAAGTGTCTTGAGGTCTTTTCCTTCAGCCATTCAGCCCCATAGCCAAGGCCAAGTCCGGAGTGCCGCAAGTGAACTCGAGCAAGGTCATTTGGCACCATTTTGAATTTGAGCAAGGTAAGCTCGTGCTTATCATTTTTTCCAGTCTTATCATGATAAATTAGGAATTATCACGTGAAAAATGGATACCGTGCACGTTAGAATATCAACATGCGAATTTTTAAAGTTCTAAGCCCTAATTTCGAAAGTTCTTGTACATGCATGATATGGCCGAGATTAGTAGCTTATAAATCCCCAAAAATCATGAGTATGACATTGTTAAGAGATTAGCATGCTTTGAGTACATATGTTCGGTCAAGTTGCTAAGTGAAATTGAGCTATTTTCACCCCCGAACCAAGTCTATATGCATACAATTATTTAGCCAATGTCCTAGCCTCAATAGCTTTGATTTTTGATGTAGATTATTCGGCCCTAAGTCAATTTGCATGATAAGCATGTTCATTTCGGTGACCTAGTGTGGCCACGAGCCGTGTCGGCCCTATAAGCCCACCTCATTATCCACCCGAGGTCTCTAAGTGACTTATGGCATTTTTTAAGTGTATTATGTCATATTATGTTGGGTTGGTTCAGTAGTCACCAGAAAAAGTGGCCGGAAGTCCGGCAAGGACCGGCTAGGCTCACCAGCCGCGCCAGTCGCGCGTGTCGTGCCTGTGCCGCGTCGCAGAGGCCAGGCAGTGCCTCTGTCCGTGCCCAACGCACGCGACAGCGCCCAACAGCGTCTGTCCGTGCCAGTGAGCGAGGTCTCAGCGCCAGTCGCGCCCGAGCACCTCTGACAGCGCCCGGCAGCGCTGTCCCAGCGTCATGCACGCGTTTGAGGGTTGTTCTCGGGACCCTTAGGCGAGAAAATTTATACGCCAAGTTCTCCAAGTGTGAATTCTGGCTGAAGCGAGTGGCATTTCTAGGCCACATCATCACCTAGAGGGGCATAGAGGTTGATCCAGCAAAGATTGCCGCTGTTCGGAACTGGTCAGCACCCAGAAGTCCCACCGAGATCCGCAATTTTCTTGGTCTAGCAGGGTACTATAGCAGATTTATCGAGGGATTTTCGAAGATTGCCCTCCCCTTGTCCAAGCTGACGAGGAAATCTGTGAAGTTTGAGTGGACGAGTCGTTGTGAGGAGAGCTTTCAGGAGCTCAAGAAGAGGCTTACGACGGCTCCAGTGCTGACTATTCTGGATCCTACTCGAGGTTTCACCATCTATAGTGATGCCTCGAAGCAGGGTCTTGGGTGTGTGCTGATGCAAGATGGCCAATTCGTTGCGTACGCTTCACGTCAGTTGAAGACACATGAGCAGAATTACCCTACGCACGAGCTAGAGTTGGCAGCGATTGTGCATGCACTCAAGATTTGGCGCCATTATCTGTATGGTGGTCGGTGTGAGATCTTTACCGATCACAAGAACTTGCAGTATATCTTCACGCAGAAGGAGCTCAACATGCGCCAGAGGCGATGGTTGGAGCTTGTGAAAGATTATGAATGCACCATACAGTACCATCCAGGGAAGGCGAACGTGGTAGCAGACGCCCTCAGCCGAAAGGTGAGGGGTGAGTCAGTTTGTTCTATCACCGACCAGCGCCAGCTTATCAGAGAGTTTGCCCGGATGCAGATTGAGGTCGTCGACTCACTTCCTAAGGAGATTTCGGGGAGTGTTAGCTCGATGCGAGTTCAGCTCATACTGAGAGATAGAATCCGGCGGAAGCAATCCTGCGATCAGTTCATTCGCACTCTAGATGCGAAGGTGCACGCCGGAGGCATAAAGGGCTTTTACTGAGGCACAGATGGAGCCTTGGAGTTCAGAGGCCGCATTGTCGTGCCAAAGGTTGGGACTTTACGCAAGGAAATCCTGAATGAGGCCCACAGTGCGCCATATTTAGCCCACCATGGGAGTACCAAGATGTACCACAATCTGAGAAGGTCGTTCTGGTGGCGAGGAATGAAGAGAGATGTAGCAGACTTCGTGAAGAAGTGTTTGGTCTGTCAGCAAGTTAAGGCCGAGCACAAGAGTCCCATAGGTCTGCTACAGCCACTTGAGATTCCCAGCTGGAAGTGGGAAGAGGTTACCATGGACTTCGTCACGGGACTACCTAAGTCGTCCGAGCATCACGACGCGATTTGGGTAGTGGTGGACAGGCTGACGAAAGTCGCACACTTTATGCCTGTGACGATGACCATGTCGATGGATCAGTTAGCCGAGATATATACCCGTGGTGTTATTGGACTCCACGGAGTGCCCGTTATGATCATATCCGATCGAGATCCCAAATTCACCAGCAGATTCTGGGAGAGTTTGCATGAGGCAATGGGCACCCAGTTGAAGTTCAGTTCGGCTTACCATCCAGAGACGGACGGCCAGTCCGAGAAGACAATCCAGACGCTAGAGGATATGCTCCGAGCCTTGATTCTGGACAGAGGTGCTAAGTGGGAGAAGTGGTTGCCACTAGTTGAGTTCGCCTATAACAACAGTTATCAAGCGTCTATTCAGATGGCTCTCTTACAAAGCACTTTATGGCCGCAAGTGTCGTTCGCCCCTTTATTGGGATGACGTCGGAGAGCGACGAGTACTCGGTCCGAAGTTGATCGAGGAGACAGTTGAGCAGGTAGCCTGGATCAGAGAGAGGCTCAAGACAGCCCAGACGCGGCAAAAGTCCTCAGCCGACAAGCATAGACGAGAGATGCATTTTGAGCCCGGAGATCATGTATTCGTGAAGGTTCGACTGATGAGAGATGTCGTTCGCTTCGGGAAGAGAGGGAAGTTGCATCCTCGCTATATAGGCCCGTTCGAGATTCTCGAGCGAGTGGGCAAAGTCCCCTATCGAGTAGCTCTGCCTCCGGAGTTGGCTGGCGTGCATAACGTGTTTCACGTTTCGATGTTACGCCCATACGTATGCGATCCCGAGCATGTGCTTCAGCACAGCGAGATTCAGCTTCAGCCAGATTTGACTTACGAGGAGCAGCCAGTAGCAGTTTTGGACCGAAAGGTTCTTCGGCTCAAGAACCGAGATGTTCCCCTCGTTGGTATGGAATCACCACGGAGATTCAGATGCCACTTGGGAGCGCGAGGCAGACATCAGAGCTCATTTTCCAGATTTCCAGTTCAGATTTGTATCTAGTTGTATGTGTTTCACCAGTTTTAGAATTTCCGAGGGCGGAAATATTTTAAGGGGGATAAATTGTAATAGCCCAGTTCAGTATTAATAAAAAATGACAGTTTTTAGTTCCAAGTTGAACTATTTCTTTTTATTAATACTGCTCGTCTTGAGTTCCGAGCCAGTTATCAGCTATTCAATTTCAGTTATTAATTCCAGTCCATTTATTTTATCAATGGATTTTATTCAGTCGGAATTAATATTTCCAGTTGACGAATAATCGAGACCGAGTATGTTTCGATAAATCGTCCAAGTCAAGCCGTGTCCGAAACCGAGTCGTTCGGTCACGAGTATCGCGCCTAGTCAAGTATCGAGCCCTAGCCGTGCCGAGTCTCGTTCGAGCCCTAGCCGTGCTCGTAGCCTTACTTAGAATATTTTCTATGTATGAGATCATTTTATCGAGCCTTAGACATAATTCCCTCAGTCAAGTATGCCGCACCTAGCTCATGCGTGGCCCCGAGATCACTCGCGCCTAGGGTTTGCGGGCTTGGGCCAAAGCCGTGCCAAGTCTGTACCAAGTCATGACCGTGTATAAAAGGGAATTTTTCTAAGTCTTGTGGCACCTAAGTGTGGCCATTATTCAGCCTTAGGCAAGGGTTAACCTCGGCCCAAGCATTTGCCGAGCCGAGCGAGGGTCGCCCCTAGTGCCGCGCCTATTTTCTTTTGCCGAGCTTTAGCCCAAGTCATGGCCAAAGTTTTCATAAAATTTCTAAGTGTCATGGCCTTTTGTGCAGCCCTTGAGGTGCCTTGTTATTCAGCCCAAGTGTGGCATTTTTTTCAGCCCAGCATGGAGGTATTGCTCGGCCCAAGTAGTCATGCGAGCTTCCTGTGTCGCGCCAGCCCAGCCATGCCGCGCGCGAGGCCCAACTCAGCCCATGTCCGAGTGGGTTCTTCAGCCCAATGCATGGAATTCTTGGCCCACGTTTCATGGCCCATAGCATGTGAATATTCTGGAGATTATGAAGGATTAATTCAGCCCAAGACATCCCTAATAAGGATTAAGGAAAGTCGCATGGCCATTAGATGTATTTTAATGTGAGTGGAGTGGGCATGTAATTCTTTATTGTTGGTGTAAGAGTCCACTACCTTCTCCACCACCTAGGGCCGACCAGACCTGCTCCCCCACCATATTATACTCTGCAAGATGCCCACTTATTTCGTGCAAATTCATGCAAGATGTTCCCACCAAGTTCAAGGTGCATGGGGAAGGGAGTGAGCACTCATGTCTCCACTTGTGAGCCTTGTAACATCCGCCCATCACCTCCCTTATACACCTCACTTCCAACTAAGTGTTAAGGCTCTTGGACACTCAAAGTATTCAGCATATTGAGGGTTAAGTTGAGCAAAAACCGGGAGCTGCAGCCAGCCTCTTTGCCGCGCGCGCAAGGACCCGGGTGGAGGAGGTTCGTACCGTAGCTCGTCCCAGCCATTCCCTCTCGAGGGTTAGCACTTTCCAAAGTTTAATTGGATTTTTTTAAGTGTCTTGAGGTCTTTTCCTTCAGCCATTCAGCCCCATAGCCGAGGCCAAGTCCGGAGTGCCGCAAGTGTACTCGAGCAAGATCATTCGGCACCATTTCGAATTTGAACAAGGTAAGTTCATGCTTATCATTTTTCCCAGTCTTATTATGATAAATTAGGAATTATCATGTGAAAAATGGATACCATGCACGTAAGAATATCAACATGCGAATTTTCAAAGTTCTAAGCCCTAATTTCGAAAGTTCTTGTACATGCATGATATGGCCGAGATTAGTAGCTTATAAATCCCCAAAAATCATGAGTATGACATTGTTAAGAGATTTGCATGCTTTGAGTTCATATGTTCGGTCAAGTTGCTAAGTGAAATTGAGCTATTTTCACCCCCGAACCAAGTCTATGTGCATGCAAGTATTTAGCCAATGTCCTAGCCTCAATAGCTTTGATTTTTAATGTAGATTATTCGGCCCTAAGTCAATTTGCGTGATAACCATGTTCATTTCGGTGACCTAGTGTGGCCACAAGCCGTGTCGGCCCTATAAGCCCACCTCATTATCCACCTGAGGTCTCTCAGTGACTTATGGCATTTTTTAAGTGTATTATGTCATATTATGTTGGGTTGGTTCAGTAGTCACCGGAAAAAGTGGCCGGAAGTCCGGCAAGGACCGGCTAGGGTCACCAGTCGCGCGTGCCGTGCCCGTGCCGCGTCGCAGAGGCCAGGAAGTGCCTCTGTCCGTGCCCGCGTCCAGCGCAGCCCGAGACGTGCCCAGAAGCACGCCCGAGAAATCAGTTGGCCCCAGCCGCGCCTTAGCCATGCGAGTAGTGTCTGGCCCTGTCAGTCCTCGTGCCAGCACACTCGGGTCGTGACCAGTCGCACGCCCAGTGCCTAGTTGACCCGAGTAGCACCAGTCGTGCCCGTGGCTGCACCAGTAGCGCACCACGGAACCCAGTCAACCTCGGCCATGCCCAGTAGCACCCGAGTGGCACCCAGCCGTGCCAGCAGAGTCTGGCCGCGCCTGTCCGCGCTCAACAACTCCCAGCACCGAGGCCCGGCCGCACCTAGCTCGTGCCTAGCGCCGTGTCAAGGCCCCAGCAGGCCCGACACGGGACCGAGCCCGGCCAGTTCGAGCAGCCCCTGACCAACCAGTCCAGAGTGAACCGGTGGTCCAACCCGGCCCGGTTCAGCCCGACCCGGTTCAGTTAGTGAGCGAACCGACCGGTTTAGCCGGCGGTTCGAGTCAGTTTTGGTTCGAGTATTTTGGTCCGAGTTATATTCTGAAATTTTAGTATATTTTCCGAGCCAAACCAATCCAGACTTAGAATTATTTTAGTGAACTCTTAAAGCGTTCCTTTATATCCGGATGAGTAATCTGATAGAGTAGAGCATCTTACCATATTATTGAGCATATGACGAGCATAGTACTTAGTATATTTGTTTGCTTGTATTTTTATGTAGCTTGAGGAGTCAGCTACCAGCACATCGCACTTGCATATTTTCAAAGCAGATCAGGTGGGGACCCAGTGTGGGTTATACATTGAGTATAATAGTCGATATCATGTTCAGGTATGTATATAGTTTTATCCGCTTGGGGTTAAGGCCAAGTTTGCCTTCCTTAAGTTCTGGTGGTGGCCCAGTTCGCCATAGTTATACCATCAGAGTGTGTGCACGGTTACCGGCCAGAGAGTCCGGGAGTTACCGGCCATAGTGTTCCGGGAGATTTCAGTTTACTTATATATACCGGTTCTGTGATATCATTATTATTATTGTTGTTTACTTTAGAATGAGTTTTTATGGAGTACAAGTGGACCGTACTCACCCCCACTTTATATTTCAGATAGCAAGGTCGGCGGGCAGGCGTGAGTTTAGTTGTGGTGGTTGTGGTCGTGGACTCGGCACAGCGAGCCGTTCCAGGGACATTTGTTATCATGTTTTGTATAACTATTAAGACCACGCAATTTCAGACTTCCGCTATTTTTGCTTTTATTTCGAACTTGCATGACAGTACTTTCAGACTTAAATAATTTATCCAGTTCGCCAGTATGAACGGGACCAGTTAAAATGCAAGATTCAATGAAAGATTTAAATCTGATTTTCTTAAAGTCTAAACCAGTTGATAGACCTAGTTAAAAAAACGGATTTTCCAAGCAAATAAGTTTTTAGCAGCATCCCGAGATAAGTTTGCAAATGATTGCGTAAAATTTATTAGCATTTTCGAAGGTAGAATTTGCGAAAAATTGGCCCTAAGTAGCGGGGTGTTGCATCGGGGACATCATCAAAGTATCGCACATGGTGATCGTAAATATTCTAACAGTGAATCTAACTTTCAGTGAATCAAAGTAATAGTTACCATATGTACATGTCTGCTTATATCTTACGGGTTAAGAGAATGCAGTAATTAACCGAGACTTAGGTTTGTTTACGACGATCAGTATAAAACAAACTGTTACTCTCTGGGATCCTGTTCAATACATAAATTTACTAGTGCAACTAATCAGTCAAGACCAACCGTTCAGTTGCCACTACAACCGTTCTGATGGTTTGTTCATTTTCATCTAGGTTGTGAACCAACAATTCTTGTTTCGTAAGTAACTGATAGAATGATCTTCTGTTCGCCCGATGATGACCCATTCTATCTAAGTGCAAAACAACAGAACGCATAACTTATTTAATCAAACATAATTCTCATTCAACAAAGATAAAATATATTGTCATCCAAAACCAAACTTTCAGTATATAATGAGAATGACAATGATATGCTTAAAGGTGACATGAATAATGCAAATGTGGGTTTTGCAGCCGCAAACACCCACGACCGGACCCGGCGTGCACGCACGAGAGAGACCCGGGTCACTGCCAAGACCCGCAATAGGGAGTGCGAGATGACCCGGAGCAGCCGCGCTGGGACAGGACGAACCGAGTGAACCAGTGCGAGATCATGTGCAGACACGAGGCAGCGCGTAGGAGGACAGGGCAAGGCGAACAATCGTGAGCCGAGCGAACTTATTTGCGGGCGCGAAATGGACGAGGCGACCCTGAGACACGCTTGACCACGTGAGCGTACGGGAGCGAGTGGACTGGGACACGCGGACAATGACCACGCGAGAGTACAGGCCGATACTGGCAGGAGCACAAGGACACACAAGCAGGAAGCGCACACGTGTGGGGTGCGACAGCCAATGTCCGCGCACTCACGTGGCTGGACGAGTTTTCTTGGGCGCCAAGTGATCGAGAACCATCTAGAAGGCACATGAAGCTACTCCGAGGGACCTAGTTGAATTTTCAGACTTATTTAGCTTTTTATTGATTCTCCTAGATTGTTTAGGAGTTTATTTATATTTGGGATTTCTAGAATAAGGTAGCATAGTTTCCCTAAGTTATAATTATATTTCTCTTAGGATTAGATCTTCTCATAGGTTTAGGACTAGTTTTATGCCTTTAAATACTTGTTCCTAGTTCATTTTCATCGTTCGTCAAGTTAATAAAAAATCGAACAATTGTTCACTAATCTCATGTGTTAGAATTCTTGTGAGTTTTACATACAATATCGTAGTAGAAATAGGACGAAGATCTGGGTTCTTCACAACATCACGAAGTACCCAGGCGTCGACGCGCGTATTAGCTACCTATCACTCTGAAATCAAGGCGTGGGCATGAGTTTCAAAGCAAATCGAGTTAGAAAAATACAGAATCCTCATCAGCATTCCCATGCAAAATCTTAATTTTTGATGATGAGACCGGTAGGAACGTCGTGCTTTTCCGGTTCTTGTTCATATGCAGGGGCATCGTCATTCTCATACGGAAGAAATAGAGATGGATTGACATCTTGGCCACGAATGTGGATCAGCAGGGGTTCGGTAGCGAGATTTCTTAGGTTTTTCTTTCTCACGGATAGGCCCATGCCTCCAATAGGACTGATTTTCATTCTCCTTGGTTTAATAGGCCGGTCCATAGAGTATATGTTTTTTTTTTTTTATTTAATTTTTTGTATGTATAACAATAATTATCCAACATTAAATAATGTATAAAGGGAGAGATTATAATTATCTATGGTCAATTGGCAATAGCATAGTTTGGCAGTGATTCCCTTCAATTGACACCTAAATCTGATCACATTCAGACAACTCACTATTAGTTCACGGGACGAATCAAAAATCCAATCACGGGATTCCAAATAAACCAAAAATTATACTTCTGCATTATTCTATCTCCATCTGATTTATGTACCCCACTCCAAACACACAAAACAAAACAAGCCAACTACTATATTAAATCCAAACCAATTCTCTTTCCAAACGATGTTAGTATTTCAAAACTATCAATATTCTATGCTTCAAAACAAACATGATGCATAAAGTTCTACATATGCATAACAATAATATAAATTTATGAAACAATAGATGAAATATCATTTTCAAATGGACGATCAAATCGAAAATGGTATACATACGTACGAAATGGATAAACCATACTACAGTTATAAACTCAAGCCAATCTGATGAAATTTAATTAATAACTACGCTAGAGGCTTTGTTATATGGATTGTATTAGTTGTGTTGAGCATCTATAAGCATGAAGTTGAACAATATTCCGAGCATAAGCATTTGATCTTGTTTCTTTTGGTATTTCATTTCATTGGATAAATAACACGTGCACAAATATGATATCAACATGTCCACATTTCATTAATCCAACAGATCAATAGAACACGAAATAAAAACATGTAATCTCATAGATATGGACTAAAATTATGCAAGGTGATATAGGCATATTATCATATACCGACTTAAGTAGCAACTGCTCGACCGGATGACGAGTCGACCTAAGCATCACCTCTCAGGACGGCTCTCTGTTCTACTAGGACTGAAGAAGTCGACATCAACAAGTCGGCCCTCTGTATCACCACGAGAGGGGAAGTCGACATCCTCATGTCGATTCCCTTAACCATCTAAATGGAGGTCGACTAACTGATCAAGTCGACTTCCATCAAGATGACGAGGACGATTCAAGGACAAACGGTAGAGCCTCCTGATATATCCATATGCGTGAACTCCAAGTCAACTTCTTATTACTCGAGGTCGACTCTTTATGCCTCGAAGCTCGAGGTATATGACGACTAAAGCACTTTAGGATATTCAAGCTAACTCGCTGGATAAGGATGAATCTTTATCGGATAAGATGGAATCTTAAGTTGGCTCGGATCTGACTAAGATGTGATTATGTTACAAATAGACCGGGTAACTAGGCCGGTCGACCAGGGGCGTTTTGGGTAATCCAAGCAGGTATTTTTCTCTATATAAGGGGTGAAAGTAACACCAAACTCTAACTTCTACACTCTCTATACATTTCCATATCCTGCTGTTGCTGCTCCCTCTGAGTAGAGCACTTTCATCTCCTTTTGATACTAACTTGAGCATCAGAGGCTCTACGCCGGAAACACTTCCGGCGTTGAGTTCTTGCATGTGTTGATGGCAATTTGGCGCCGGTTCAAACAGATCGGAGCTCATCGATCTCAATCGCTTCACTCCAGATCTAAGAGGAGACACATCACTAGGACAATTATTTATGTATCCATTCCATGTTAGATTTGAGTGGCGTGAACAAATAAACAAATGCACTCTGCTGTACATAACATAAACTCGTGACCAACAAAATGTGAAGACTAAATAAAATTGAGACAAAATTAAAAATAAAATTATGAAGTAAAAAAATTCGAAATGTATTTTATATTTTTTATGAAGCATGAGAATTTATATTTTGCCAACTCCCCCTCGGCCACCTCACATGCACTTTAAACTCGTCCTGTTTTCATCATCATCGTATTAATTACGCAGCTGATTCCCATCAAATAAAAGCACGAGGAGAGCATTTATTTATACTGTAGTGCATAGACAGCGGTAGGTAGCGTGGGCAGTTGCGCTTATAAATAAAAGGCCAATAGAATAATAATAATAACAATAATAATAATAGAAGTAGAGATATGGCAGACTACTCCTCCAAGTACAAGGTGGTGATGCTGCTGCTATTGGCGCTGGTCATTACTAGTGAGCATGTGGCGAGTGGTGACGTGGACAAGGACAGGGAGAAATGTGGAAACCAACTAGTGGGCTTGGCCACGTGTCTTCCCTACGTTAGCGGGGACTCCATAAGCCCAGCGCCGGACTGCTGCACGGGACTCGGCACTCTCCTTCGCACCAGCCCGCAGTGCCTCTGCCTGCTCGTCAAGGACCGGAATGACCCCAGCCTAGGCCTCAACATCAACGCCACGCGTGCAATGGCCCTCCCATCTTACTGCCATGCCCCCGCTAATATATCTGCTTGTCCCAGTAACTCTAACTAACTAATTTACTTTTTTTTTTCTTTTTTTTTTTCTTTTTTTTTTT
>BKCP01009403.1:2948302-2993202 GCA_008636005.1 Striga asiatica | reverse complement strand
CGGAAGTAGTAATGACAAATGAGTGCTATTATTGATAATTTATGACCTCATAGCATTCAGTTTAATTTAATTTAATGGTCGGGAAAAAATTTAACTTTGGTCTGTTTACTTGTCTAAAGTCATTTTTTGGTATACTAACTTCCCGTTTATAAAACATAGTACGTTATATTGCATTTTGTATCATTTTTGGGACAATAGTCCCAAAAATAATGAACCATTTTTGGGATAAATGTACCAATAGTGATATAAATTGTAACATAACATAACGTATGAGGATAAAGTTACTGTACCAAAAAAGAACTTTAAACAAGTAAACGGACCAAAATTAAATTTTTGCCTTATTAGTTGCTTCTGCTTTTAAATAAAGTTCAAATATACTTTTTACTTTCTAATTAGTACTACTGTTTTTCTCAACTCAAGGTTGTAGTGAATTTAATCGTCGGTTGGTTCCTTCTTTTTCCCTCACAATAATTTAAATAAAAAATGACTGACGAGTTTTTTTTTTCTTCCTATGTACGTATTGAAAATAAAGCGAACTCAAGTAGTGAGAATGCGAGGACGGCCACAAATGCGGGTGAAAGTAATGGAGGAAAGATGAGGAAGCGATGGATAGGTGGAATTGAAATGGTGATAGGGCTCTCCTTAATAATTACTATTATTATATGATGATGCAGCTTTCTCAACTTTTAACTTGTCATGCCCGATCTTTGGTTTTCATATTGTATCTTTGTTTTCCTCTCTTTAAGCTAGTGAAAAAAATGGAGTGTCGCTATTGGGGGGTTTTGCTTACAAGCTAATCAACCACGCATTATTCTTAGGCCTGATTGCAAAATAAAGCGCCACATTTTGCGGTTTAGCAATTTAATTCAAATATTTAAATAATTACTAACAAATTCCGACCATGTTCCAGTTTGGCAAATCAAGACAAGCCCACTTTTTGGCTAGTCTAGCTAGCAACTTAAGATGACGAGGTGGATCGTTTGCTGACTGAGATGCAACGACAGTTGATTGCAAGAAGAAAAAAAGAAAAAAAAAAAATTATGACCTTTTTTTTGTTAGTAGAAAAACATCAACTTCGGAAATTTAACAAATAAGGACATCAAATTTTTATCTAATGGCAACTCGAACACATAAGATGTTCTAGATGATTTTTTTTCGCTCAGTATCTATAATAATTTAAAGTGATATTAGACACATATTACAGCCCATGTTAATTGGATTTTGATTATAACAGTGTCAAATGAACTCATATTAAAAAACAAACAATATATATATATATATATATATATATATATATATATATCAATGAGACCACTCCTTAAAATGAGTACATGAGACTCAATCTTAGCCACTCATTTTGTCTAGATCAAAATCAATTAAAATATATATTAATTAAATAATAAAATAATTATTAGTTGACTCCGGCGTTGACCATTGACTTCTAGCAAAAATTGTTCACTTCCGGTTAAAATCGTTGACTTCCAGCGTTGACTCCGACGTTGACCCGTTGACAACTAACCTAGCAGTAAGAAAGAAATAACCTAGCAACAAAATACAACTAACCTAGCAGCATCAGACTGCAACAAAACACAGAAAAGTAAATGCTCTCACATCTCTCTAGCTTTCTCTCTCTAGCAATTTTCCTACCCATTTCCGACCTACACCACCTCCCTAGTTGCTGAGCCACTAGCCTCGCCTAGCCGCCCCCACCAGCCGCCGTCGCCGGCGGCCTCCCCGGGCCTTTTCTCTTTTCTTTCTTACCCCCTTTCTTTTTTTAGATCGCTGCCTCCCTCTTCCGTCAGTCTCGCCACCTATCCCCTAAGCTCCAGCCAGCCTTTTGCCGGAAATCCTCAACCTTTTTAATCACCTAGAAGTCCAACAAATTATCGCGGTGTTGATGGGCGGAAATTCGCGTTTGGAGGTCGGGAATATTCAACCCTTTGCGGCAAAAAATCCGAGTTATTCTGATGGAGAAATTCCAGATCCGCGGTCGGTAAGTTTTGGAACGTGGACGTCGGATATGTTCTCACCGATCATCCCAAGCTCATCCCGTGAAGAAGATGCTACAGTGAACCCTAACCCCCAGCTGCGCGGTGATGTGGCTCCTACCCCGTCTTGTCAGGTGGAAAAGCAAGAAGTTTCCCAATCTGGGCCCATTCCCATTCCGACGCCCAATACTTCCCACATTCTTTCTGGGCCTAAATCTTCCAACCTACTCCCCACCCATATCCATAACCACACAACACAACTAACCCCAGCCCATAACTCTTATCAGGCCGGCCCTTCCCAGCTCTCACTACCTCAGCTTAAAGCCCATATCACACACACACCTCTTTTCAGCTCGCCTCACAACCCTCGTACCAGAACCAGCACGACACCAACCAGAGCAACCCAAAGTCCGCCAATCACCTTCAGCTCGCTGCTCCCAATTTCCGCCAGACAGCCGCCGACCATCTGCCCCTCGCCGGCGCCGGAACCACCTCGGTCACCAGAAAAATCTAGACGGCTCGTTCTACACAAGGGATGCTCACGGATTCGGCTATCTCGGCCGGAATTCTCGGACCCCGACCAAACTCACCTCATCCGACCAACCAACTCGCCAGAGCTACCACTCTTGCGGCCGAAAATTCTGAACCGGACGTCATGTACGTGCAAGAAGACAGTGTTGTGGTGGCAGGCCCAAACATGACGTCCACGGCACATCTTACCGGACACTCTCCGAACGGGATACCTGTTAGTGTTATATACTGAAAGCTTGGTTTTGCATGTTATTACACATTTACCCTTTATGAATGAGAATCATGTTAGATTAAACAAGTTCTACGTTCTGTTGTTCTGCACTTAGATAGGGTGGGTCGTCATCGGGCGAACCGAAGATCACTCTATCAGTCACTTGCGAACAAGAATAGTTGTTCACAACCTAGATGGACATGAACACCCCATCCGAACGGTTGTAGTGTCAACTGTACAGTTTGTCTTGACTGATTAGTTGCACTAGTACATTTATGTATTGAACAGGATCCCAGAGAGGAGAAGTTCATTTTATACTGATCGTCGTAAATGAACTAGGCCTCGGTTAATTACTGCGTTCTCTTAACCCGTAAGATATTAAACAGGCAGATATATATAATATATATTACTTTGATTCACATGGGTGAGGTTCAGTTCGCTGGATTAATATTCCTACTGTTTTGGGTAATATTATTATATATAGGATGTGCTGTTAGGATATTTACGGTCACCATGTGCGTTAGTTTGATGATGTCCCCGGAGTGAGTTCATGAAGGATTGTTATGCTAAACCCTGCAGGTGGATTAAATTCCGGCATAATAAGAATGTGATGAACGAGCGCTAGCTTCGGTGAAATAATAATAAATTAATTAATTCTTGATTGTCAGTAATCGAATTAATTAATGGACATTATATCTTAAACGTGGGGAGGTAAATCGAGTAATTATTATTGGAGTCTCAAATGTAATTTGGGCTAGGAAAAGGGAGTGCAATAATATAATGTTGATGGCCCATTAATATTATTTAATTAATTAGAGGAGTGGGTTTGGCCCACAGTTAGTCTAATTAATTAAGGAGCCCTTTTCCTAATCTCCTTAGGGTCCCTACTGTAGCTCAATATATACATCATTAAGCTCATGAGAAGAGAACAGAAGTCTCATTCTCACGTGAAACACGCCTCTCTCTCTAGATCTCATTCGAGCTTTATCTTCTTCTTGTTGCTCCACTGGTACAAGTTGAAGAAGGGTGTATTGAGTAATACAGTAGAAGATCTGTAGGTAAACCGAGACGAAATAGATTTTGACCTACAGAACTAACCGGAAGTCCGATTGAGACGTACAGTATACCCAGACGACTGTCTCGACGAGTGCTTTCCATCGCCGCCGACGTCGCCGGAATCCGACGCCGCACGCGCCCTCACGCGCCGCCGGAAGGTGTCTGGCAGCAAAAATTTCGTTTTGATCTGTTTGCATCCGTTTGATCCAGTTTTGATCTGATCTTGTTCGTGCGACCCAAGACGCGTGTTGCGGTCAATCAATTGCGGTCAACCGTTCGTGGTCAACCAGATCTACATAAATTTTAAGCCGTAAGTTCTCTACGTCAAACCTTTAGATCCGCTGCGCATAGGTTTACGTTTGCTATTGAATTCGTGACTTGTACATAACGAGATTCTCACAGATCCCAACAAGTGGTATCAGAGAACTTGGTTAATTCGTTTTGTACAAAGTTCGAATTTTTACGGCTTTATTTGACAAGATGTGTTCAAACGCAGCCATATATTGGATTATATTTGCATAACTCGGTTTTGCAGGAAAATAGTTAATCCACTATTATGGCCGATTATGTGTTTGATGAATGTTGTTGAATGTGATGTATGGTTTTAAATTTGTTTTAAAAGCCTCGGGCATGTCGAGGAATTTATGGATGAATGTTTGTAATAATTATTCGTCCGGGGGTGGACCGGATAGATTTAATTATTTGTTTAGAAAACATGTACATCCATTCGTTGGATCTAGGATCGAATTATGTAATTTTGTAAATTATATTTTTCGTGTTGTGATCGTGTGTTGATAACCGGGAGATCACAAGAGATCAACGAGGCTCGAAGAATTAAAAAAAAAAAAAAAAAATCGGCGTTTTTCCGGCGAACTGGTGGCGGCGGCCGGCGAACCGGCGGTGGCTGGTGGCGGCGGCAGGTGGCGGCTGGTAGCTGGTGTTTTTGCCTTGTTGTCCAAGCAGTACAAGATCAACCAGGATTCTACTGCTTAAAGGAGTTCCAGTTGAACAGGGAAAAGAACTGTCACAGTTTCCTTGTTTAAGGAGACTCAATATTTAATGGCCATAATAGTGGATTTATTTATTTATTTAATTAAATTTATTATGCCATTAAATTATTATTTATGCATGTTAATTAATTATGTTCTTGCATGGGATTAATTTAGTATTGCAAGATTAATTATGCATGTTAATTAATTATGTGATGCATAGGATTAATTTAGAATTGTGTCAATAAATTATGCATGTAATTAATTATGTTCTGGCATGGATTAATTTAGAATTGCATAAATTATTGAACATGTTAATTAATTATTGCATTGACATAGATTAATTTAGAATTGCATGAATTAATATGCATGTTAATTAATTATTGCATTAACATAGATTAATTTGGAATTGTATAAATAGTTAAAAATCCTCATTAAATTATACTAAGTTTGAGAAGGGATTTTAAATTAAAGTTAATTGTAAAATTCCTAAGGCCTCCATTTCTAATTTGTCGGTAAATCAATTAATTGCGGCAATGGGCTCCCCCACGGGTGACATTGCTAAAATTGGTTGTAGGAAATTACCAGGACAAATTTCTAAAATTAGACGGTTAGAGGGAATCTTAAGAGAACGCACGGGCCTCCCCACGGGGGACGTGTAATCAATTTTGACAACCTCAGAATCGAGAAATGGGATTCACTTAGAATGCGACTTATCTATAAACTCCCCACGGGGTCCCTGGATTTATTGCATGGCCAAATGGAGACCGACTATTAATTTCGTTAGTCATGAATGTGGTTTTGACTTATGGAAATTAATGGGCCCTTGAAAAGTCCTTCTCTTACAAAATGCGAGTTTGTAGGGCGACCCACGTAGCATACATTCTCACGAGGTGTAATAGATGTCGGTGAATTTAAGTTAATATTGTTTTGAGGATCTCAATATTGACAGTTAAATTCAAAAGTGTTTAATCTGTAAAATTTATTTGCATGATTCTCAGGATATTCATCATGTCGTTCAATCCGTTGTCTGTCATTCTAAAAGAAAATCAGCTTACTGGTCCTAATTACATTGATTGGAAGAGGAACTTAGACATAGTGTTGACTGCTGAGGGTTATAAGTTTGCTATCACTGATGCTTGCCCGGCGGTGCCGGCGGCTGATGCTCCTGAGCAGGAGAAAGAGGAGTATGCTCGGTGGAAGAAGGCTGATGAGATGGCGAAGTGTTACATTCTGGCTTCTATGTCGAATGTTCTTCAACATCAGCATCAGTCTAAGGACACTGCAGCAGATATACTTCTCAATCTCAGGGATCTGTTCGGACATCAGTCTAGGGCTGCTAGGCAAGAGGCTTTGAGTGCTCTGATGAGTACGCGCATGGCCGAGGGCACACCCGTAAGGGAGCACGCTCTCAGGGTTATGGCGCAGCTCAATGAGCTTGAGGTTATGGGAGGTTATATTGACGGGGAAACCCAGGTTGATATTATGCTCCAATCTCTGCCGAAGAGCTTTGATCAGTTCCGGTTGAACTACAACATGCACAAGATGCATATGGCTCTTCCAGAACTGCTTGCAGAGCTTCAGTCGGCGGAGGCCTTATTCACTCAAGCACCTCAGGTGCTAGTCGCCGAGCAGGCTGGACCTTCCAGGCCTCACAAGGGCAGGAAGAGAAAGAAGTCTGCAGGAAAGGCGAAGGCACAGGATGCTCCGGTTTACCCACGACCGACCCCTCAGGCTGTGGCAAAGAAACCGAAAGGAAGATGCCACAAGTGCAATAAGTCAGGACACTGGAAGGTCGATTGCCCTCTCCTCAAGAAAGGTAACTCTCTCGTTAATGTCGTAGAAACATGTTTAGCGGTTGTATCTACCAGAACCTGGTGTGTAGATACTGGAGCCACTGATCATGTCTGCAATTCTTTGCAGGGGTTCCAGGAAACCAAGCGACTTAGGGAGGGAGAGATCACCGTCTACATGGGCAATGCTACGAAAGTGGCGGCTGTTGCAGTGGGAGACGTTACTTTATCGTTCGATAGTAGTAGTTTGGTTTTGAGAAATTGCCTTTATGTTCCTAGTTTTAGAAAGAACCTTGTTTCAGTTTCTAAACTCGTTATGGATGGTTTTTCAGTTTCGTTTGATGACATGGTTATTATTCGTTTTGAAAATCGTTTCATATGTTGTGGTTCATTAGTTGGCAATTTATATGTTCTCAAACCGAACTCTCCCACAGTGCAACATAATGAATTGAATAATGTCATAACTACATCTAATAAGAGGAAGGAGTCTTCGCAGATGAATCAAGCATATCTGTGGCACCTTAGACTTGGACACATCAACCTTAGGAGGATTCAAAAGTTAGTGGCCAGTGGACATCTCGGTCCATTGGAAGAGCACTATCCAACTTGCGAATCATGCCTAGAAGGTAAGATGGCCAAGAGGCCGTTTACGGCAAAGGGGTATAGGAGCCAAGAAGTGCTAGGATTGATTCATTCTGATTTGTGTGGTCCTATGTCGATCCAGGCTAGAGGAGGTTTCGAGTACTATGTGTCTTTCATAGATGATTACTCGAGATTTGGGTACGTTTATCTGTTGCACCGCAAGTCCGAATGCTTTGAGAAATTCAAGGAGTATCGGGCAGTTGTGGAGAAGCTTCATGGTAAATGTATCAAGTCACTTCGTTCTGATCGAGGTGGCGAATACCTTTTTGGAGAGTTCAGGACATACTTATCGGAAGCTGGGATTGAATCCCAACTGACTGCACCCGGCACGCCCCAGCAGAATGGGGTTGCAGAGCGAAGAAATAGGACTCTTATGGAGATGGTTAGGTCTATGATGAGTTATTCGAGGTTACCAGATTCGTTCTGGGGTTTGGCATTGGAAACGGCATCGTATATTCTGAACATGGTTCCGTCGAAGTCAGTTGACACTACCCCTTATGAGATGTGGAAAGAGCGCAAGCCCAGTTTCTTGCAGTTTCGAGTTTGGGGTAGTCCTGCACACGTGTTAGTGCAGGAACCTGGCAAGTTGGAGAAACGTTCGGAAGCACGAGTTTTCGTATGCTATCCCAAGGGAACGAAAGGTGGATTATTTTATAGTCCCGAGGATCAGAAGGTGATCGTTTCCACGAACGCTAGATTCTTGGAAGAAGACTATATTATGAATCATAAGCCCGCGAGTAGACTAGTCTTAGAGGAGTTAAGGGGTGAGATCGATGGTTCCCCACCGAGTGCGCAAGTAGATACATCACATAATACTGCAACACGACACACTGAGAGCGTACCAGTGTAGACAGTGCCTCATCGCAGTGGGAGGGTTTCTCATTTACCCGACCGATGGATAGGTCTTGGAGAGTCGTCAGACTCAGTTCCAGGAGGCCTAGAATCGGACCCAAGAACTTACGATGAGGCACTCCAAAATAAAGATGCAGATTCATGGAATGTTGCAATGAAAGCTGAAATGGGATCAATGGACTCCAATCAGGTCTGGGATCTTGTAGAACTATCCGATGGGGTACGACCCATTGGATGTAAGTGGATCTATAAGAGAAAGAGAGGATTGGATGGGAAGGTGCAAACCTTTAAAGCTAGGCTTGTTGCGAAAGGTTATACCCAGATCGAGGGTATTGATTATGATGAGACCTTTTCGCCAGTAGCTATGCTTAAGTCCATTCGGATTCTCTTGGCTGTAGCCGCTCATATGGACTATGAGGTCTGGCAGATGGATGTCAAGACAGCTTTACTTAATGGGAACCTGCAAGAAGACATCTATGTGCAGCAACCAGAGGGATTCATTGCTGAAGGTCGTGAGCATCTAGTGTGTAAGCTTAATCGGTCTATTTATGGACTGAAGCAAGCTTCGAGATCTTGGAACATCCGTTTTGATGAGGTGATCCAATCATACGGGTTCACTCAATGTCCGGATGAGCACTGTGTTTACAAGAAAATCAGTGGGAGCGTGGTGGTGTTTCTTGTGCTTTACGTAGATGACATACTGCTTATTGGAAACAATAAGAAAGAGTTATCAGACGTAAAGGTGTGGTTGTCTAAGCAGTTTGATATGAAGGACTTAGGTGAAGCAGGACACATTCTTGGTATTAGGCTCATTAGAGATCGTAAGAAGGGAATGTTGTGCTTATCCCAGTCTTCATACATAGATACTGTCTTGGCCAGATTCAGCATGCAGGATTCCAAGAAAGGTATGTTACCTTTCAGACATGGAATACCTCTATCTAAGGAGATGTCTCCTAAGACGTCTAAGGAGATAGAGGAGATGAAGACAGTTCCTTATGCTTCGGCAGTAGGAAGTCTCATGTATGCAATGCTATGCACAAGGCCGGATATTAGCTACGCCGTTGGCATGGTAGCTAGATATCAAAGTAATCCAGGACGGGAACATTGGTCTGCGGTGAAGCATATACTCAAGTACCTGAGAAGGACTAAGGAGTACATGTTAGTTTACCGTGCAGACAGCTTGTTACCTCTGGGTTACAGTGATTCTGATTTCCAGTCAGATAGGGATGAAAGTAAGTCAACCTCAGGTTATGTGTTTACCTTGGGAAGTGGAGCCATTTCATGGAGGAGTGCTAAGCAGAAATGCGTGGCAGACTCCACCATGGAAGCCGAGTACATAGCAGCCTCAGAGGCAGCGAAAGAGGCAGTTTGGCTCAGGAACTTCTTAGTGGACTTAGAGGTTATACCGAGTTTGCCACGTGGTATCACCGTGTACTGTGATAACAGTGGAGCAGTAGCGAACTCAAAAGAACCTCGAGCCCACAGGGCAAGCAAACACATAGAGCGCAAATACCATCTGATTCGGGATATCGTTGGTAGAGGAGACGTTGATGTTGCCAAGATTGCATCAGAGGATGCATGGCAATAGGATCGACATAGGTCTTTTAGAATAACGGATTGATAGGACTATACTGTAAAAGCGAAAGCTTTAAGTATAAGTGGGAGATTGTTAGTGTTATATACTGAAAGCTTGGCTTTGCATGTTATTACACATTTACCCTTTATGAATGAGAATCATGTTAGATTAAACAAGTTCTACGTTCTGTTGTTCTGCACTTAGATAGGGTGGGTCGTCATCGGGCGAACCGAAGATCACTCTATCAGTCACTTGCGAACAAGAATAGTTGTTCACAACCTAGATGGACATGAACACCCCATCCGAACGGTTGTAGTGTCAACTGTACAGTTTGTCTTGACTGATTAGTTGCACTAGTACATTTATGTATTGAACAGGATCCCAGAGAGGAGAAGTTCATTTTATACTGATCGTCGTAAATGAACTAGGCCTCGGTTAATTACTGCGTTCTCTTAACCCGTAAGATATTAAACAGGCAGATATATATAATATATATTACTTTGATTCACATGGGTGAGGTTCAGTTCGCTGGATTAATATTCCTACTGTTTTGGGTAATATTATTATATATAGGATGTGCTGTTAGGATATTTACGGTCACCATGTGCGTTAGTTTGATGATGTCCCCGGAGTGAGTTCATGAAGGATTGTTATGCTAAACCCTGCAGGTGGATTAAATTCCGGCATAATAAGAATGTGATGAACGAGCGCTAGCTTCGGTGAAATAATAATAAATTAATTAATTCTTGATTGTCAGTAATCGAATTAATTAATGGACATTATATCTTAAACGTGGGGAGGTAAATCGAGTAATTATTATTGGAGTCTCAAATGTAATTTGGGCTAGGGAAAGGGAGTGCAATAATATAATGTTGGTGGCCCATTAATATTATTTAATTAATTAGAGGAGTGGGTTTGGCCCACAGTTAGTCTAATTAATTAAGGAGCCCTTTTCCTAATCTCCTTAGGGTCCCTACTGTAGCTCTATATATACATCATTAAGCTCATGAGAAGAGAACAGAAGTCTCATTCTCACGTGAAACACGCCTCTCTCTCTAGATCTCATTCGAGCTTTATCTTCTTCTTGTTGCTCCACTGGTACAAGTTGAAGAAGGGTGTATTAAGTAATACAGTAGAAGATCTGTAGGTAAACCGAGACGAAATAGATTTTGACCTACAGAACTAACCGGAAGTCCGATTGAGACGTACAGTATACCCAGACGACCGTCTCGACGAGAGCTTTCCATCACCGCCGATGTCGCCGGAATCCGACGCTGCACGCACCCTCACGCGCCGCCGGAAGGTGTCTGGCAGCAAAAATTTCGTTTTGATCTGTTTGCATCCGTTTGATCCAGTTTTGATCTGATCTTGTTCGTGCAACCCAAGACGCGTGTTGCGGTCAATCAATTGCGGTCAACCGTTCGTGGTCAACCAGATCTACATAAATTTTAAGCCGTAAGTTCTCTACGTCAAACCTTTAGATCCGCTGCGCATAGATTTACGTTTGCTATTGAATTCGTGACTTGTACATAACGAGATCCTCACAGATCCCAACAATACCACCAACGGGCACCTCCTCGGCCAACCCTGCTGCAGCCGGGCCTATGTCGGGCCCTTCCAAGGGGCCGCTTTCCTTCCGGGAAGCCATTACAAGGAGAAGAGATGGTGGCACGGGCGCACCGCGCCTGACGGCCAAGGAATTCACGTTTGACGGGAATTATGAGCACGCTTGTGGTACCATTATTCGATCGGAGGGAAACAAGGTGAAACCCCTATTCACTTAAGACGAAGCTGACACCCTTGCCGGTAAACTAGCTAACACCCTAGTTTTTAAGTTTACTTATGCTATCCCTGCCCCTCGAGATATATCTGCTGGATTAGGTAAACTAGATTTTAAGGGTAGAGTTTCGTATAAGTGGTATAATTTCAACCACCTCCTAGTCTCTTTCCATCTCCCCGAGGACTATAACGACGTTTGGCTTAAGACCTCGATTCATGTGTGTGGATGCCCAGCTAGGGTGTTCAAGTATATTTCCGAGTTTAACCCGAAGACGGAGACGCCTGTTGTCCCTGTGTGGTGTCGTCTTCCCGGCCTCCCACCCCACCTTTACGACTGTGATTCCATCACTACGCTTGCTAAGTGCATAGGACAGCCAATTCGCATTGACACCCCGACGGCCCTTCAGTCGAGGCCTAACGTGGCGCGGTTTTGTGTTGAGATAGACCTCAGAGTCGAACTCGTCCACGAGATTGAGATTGAGTAGTGCTCGGTGACCTTTGTTCAGCGGGTGATCTATGAGAAGATCCCCGCGTTCTGCACCTTTTGCAGTCATGTGGGACATATTGCGGCTGATTGCTACACTAGTGGCAATAAGCCACGGCCCACGCTACCGCAGCGCCACCGTGCGACTCAGCCAGGGCCCTCCACCGGTCAGAGGGACCCGAAGGGAAAGGGCAAAGCCCTCTCCGTGCGCCCGAGACCTCGAAGGGGGCTAAGGATAAGGGCAAGGCTGTGATCGACGCCACTGCCCAAGATGGAAAGGTTGCTCACCCTAACCAGCCTAAGCAGTTGGCTATAGTAGGGCCCAAGCCCAAGTCCACGGGCTTTCTTCCCAGACAGACCTTACAGTGGGCCTTCAAGGCCAACCACTCGTACTTTGCTATTCTCTCCCCAGAGGCAGAGGATAAGGCTGTGCCCTCCTGTAGCGGCCCACCTAGGATTCCGGACCTTACACTTCTTGACGACGACGACCTTCTTGTAGACGATATGGACCAGCCGGACACCTCGACCAGTGGTGAGTCCATCCACTTATATGATGACAGTGCGCACGACGTTGTTCCTTTGGCTGTGCATACATCTTGCCCGGACCGCTCTCTGGATTTGAGGGACACTGCCATCACCGTTCCTCCGAAAGGGGATGAGTCGGCTCACCTTCCCTCTGCTGAGATTGAGAGCTCGGCTGAGCATATAGTCATCCCTCATCCACCCTTTGTCGGCGAGCACCTGAGTGCTCCGCCTGCTGGATCCTCTCTTCCCCCCATCCCCGAGCAGGCATGCGGTCTTAACCGTGCCCAACATGACGTCTCGTGCGTGAGCTTCACCTCACTATGACAGATAGGAGACAGCCCCGGAGATGAGGCAGGCCACTAGTACCGCTCTTGGTCAGACTGCCAAGCCAAACGACATGCAGGCCACGAGCACATATCGAGGCCGGCAGTCCACGAGGACCAGAGCCACGCAGCGCACGACAAGATGGACTGTCTCCCCTGCAATTCGAACCTTTCGTCACCTTCCTTCTTTAGGTGGCCCGACTCAGCCTCGCCACATGCGGACTATGTCTGGTGGCTCCTGCGATCGTTGATATGTCTATCACATCCATAACTTGGAACGGCCGTGGCCTGGCGAATAGGGCCACTCTCGCCCACCTCAATTCTCTCATTCGTGATCATAGTCTTGATTTTGTTGGCTTTATTGAGCCGATGATTCGTACCCCTTCTTTTGACTACTACTCATGTCGTCTTGGATTACACTGGGGCGTGGGTAACATTTCGCATAAGATCTGGTTCTTCCACTCGCGTGACTACACTTGTCGGGTCCTCCGTGACACCGATCAGGTGCTTCACATCGAGCTTTCTGCTGCCCACCTCCCAGAGCCCATCTTTCACACCTTGGTTTATGCCAAGTGTACAAGGGTCGGGCGATATGATCTTTGGGACACCATGCGTGAGATCGCTGAGAGTATGGAGGGATTCTCATGGATGGTTAGTGGCAATTTCAACATCTTTCTGCATCCCGATGAGCATGTGGGTGGCCGTTCGGACCGGTCACGGGAGATGTAGGATTTTGCTCAGGCGGTGGCGAACTGTGAGTTAATTGACGCTGGATATGATGGTGAGCCCTTCATGTGGGTGAGGGATGGACTCAAAGAGAGACTCGATCGTGCCTTGGTTTCTGAGGCGTGGGCGAAGGTGTTTGCGGTTATGACCGTAACACACCTTACTCGATTTGGATCTGACCATTCACCCCTTCTCATCTGGTGCCGATTTTCGAAACCCCCCGCCGCTCTTCTTTTAGGTTGCAAAACATGTGGGTTCGCCACCACTCCTTCCACGACACCATCAGGGATTCCTGACTTCAGCCAACTGGGCTCTTTGGGATGCGTAATCTCGAGGCAAAGCTCGGCAGACTGCGGCATCGGTTGAGATAGTGGAACTGGGATGTTTTTGGAAACCTTCATCAGTGCCTTTCTGCGGCTCCGAGTGCACATGCGGCGGATGAGCGAGCATATGACCTGGACCCCACTCTGGAGAATAGGACTGCGATGCACCGCTGCCACGCCGAGTACCAGCTCCGACTCCTTATGGAGGAGGACTTCTGGAAGCAGAAGGCAGCCGTTCGTTGGGTGGCCGAGGGCGAGCAAAACACTAGATTCTTTCAGGTCTACATTAGTTAGAAGCATGCTAAGTCGTATATTCATAGTATCGAGGATGATGGGTCAGCCCTGACCCAGGAGTCCCAAATTTGGGAGTCGGCTATTGCTCACTTCCAGACCCTCTTCACCTCTGACAGAGGGACCCTCGTTGGCCCGACCGCTTATTTCTTCCCCACCATCCCTCCTTCGGTCTATCTTATTGGCCTCTGTGAGCTCCCGAGTAGGGAGGAGGTTAGGGATGCTGTCTTCGGGATTGATCCCAACAGTGTTTCTGGCCCGGATGGTTTCTCCTCTCTCTTCTACCAGGTCTGTTGGGACTTAGTCGAGCCTGACGTCGAGGAGGCAATGTTGGATTTCTTCGCCGATCACCAGATGTCGAATTCCTTCACGTTTACCTCTATCGTCTTGATCCCCAAAATACCCAACCCAAGCTCTTGGTCCGACTACAGGCCCATCAGCCTGTATAACGTGACCAATAACTCACTTCAAAGATTCTTAACGGCCGCCTTTCCCCTCTTCTTCCCTCCCTCATCTCTCCGAACCAGAGTGGCTTCGTCAAGGATCGGGTCATTAATGATAACATCCTTTTGGCCCAGGAGATGATCCACGACATCTCCCGTGCAGATTGGAAGCGAGCTCCTAATATCGCGCTGAAGCTAGATATGGCTAAGGCGTATGATAGAGTGGAATGGCCGTTTCTGAGGGAGGCACTGCCTAGGATGGAATTTCCTGAGCGCTGGATCAGCTTTGTGGGGGCGTGTGTAGAGCACTGCACATTCTCGGTCCTGGTTCATGGCAGCCCCACCGACTTCTTTCCCTCCTCTAGAGGTCTTAGACAGGGCGACCCCCTTTCCCCTTTTCTTTTCGTTCTTGCGGCAGACTATCTCTCTCGCTGCCTTGACGACTTCATCCGCGACTCTCCATGGATGACCTACAGCACTCGTGGCTATGGTCCTCCCATCTCTCACCTCTCTTATGCGGATGACATCATCATCTTTACCCGGGCGGATGATGATGGACTGGTCGAGCTTATGAGCCTTTTAGAGCACTATGGCTTGGTCACCGGCCAGCTGGTCAATGTGCAGAAGAGCACCTTCACCCTCTCCTCTTCCAGCGTGGAGAGGTGGGCTCACCGGGTCCACGACATTACTGGCTTCGCGCGCGGCGACCTTCCTATTACATACCTTGGTGTCCCTTTATATAAGGTCAACCTCACAAGAGCGCTCTTTGCGGGCGTTAGGCAGAGGATGATCGACAGGATTTCTGGTTGGTCGCATAGACATCTTTCTTTTGGTGGTCGGCTTGCGCTGATCAAGAGCACCCTTAGCTCTCTTCCGATTCATTTGTTGATGGTCCTCGACCCCTCTAGGTCTACTCTTGACGAGATTGACCAGATCATGGCTCGTTATTTCTAGGGTTACGAGGGCGGTTCCGGGAGGGGGAGACGTACCCACTGGGTGAGTTAGGACTCTATCTGCCGCCCTTTCTCTAAGGGTGGCCTTGGCATCCGCCGACTCAGGGATATTGTTACAGCTCTCTCCTACAAGCTGTGGTGGCGGTTTAGGGAGGTAAAGTCGCTTTAGGCTCAGTACCTCTGCGACAAGTACTGCCCTAGACGTGCCAACCCTTGTTAGGTGATGGCAGTTGATCATGATAGCAGACAGTGGCGGCGCCTCACTAGGGTCGGTAGGCGCGCCCAGGATCACATCTTCTGGGTTATGGGCGAGGAAGAGTGGTGGGTAGGTGATAGGCCGTTGTCTAGGGATAGACAGGTGTCGCATTTCCCCTATCTGCTTGTGAGTGACCTTTGGACGGATGGGTCGTGGGATAGGGGGAAGCTAGATTGGGAGTTGGGCTCAGGTGCGGGTTTTAGCGAGCATTTTTTAGATCAGATCTAGCAGATCCCCATCTCGGGGGACAGTTCGGATGGTATGAGGTGGAGACTTACATCATCGGGTGTGTTTTCTACTACCTCTGCTTGGGAGCAGATCAGGCTGAGAGATTGACACCTTTTCACACCTACCATTTCGGTGTTCCTTTGGCGCCTTCTCTTACGCCGGATACTCGTGGATACTATGTTACACGCGAGAGGGATCTCCTTCCCTCTCGGTGTGTGTGTTCTTCTGAGACTGGACGCCATGAGACCGAGACCTTTACCCACCTTTTTCCTTTAGAGTGAAATAGTGAGGAGAGTGTGGGAGCACTTTGCCACTTGGACCCATATATCCCTACCCACCACAGACAGTTTCTTTGAGCTCTTGAGTTTTTTCTCACAGAGCACACACCTTAGACACGTGAGCTTCCTCATTCCTTGTCTGATCTTTTGGTTCACCTGGACGGAGAGGAATAGTGCAAAGCATATGGATATTACTCTTTTGTTTTCTCACATTGTTTTGCAGGTAGAGAGACATCTTTCACTCCTCATAGCTTTTGGCAGGCTCACGGCCCGTGACTGGACAGGCTGCACTCCACCACACTGCTACATGGTGGCTTCCCCACCGCCTGTTAGGCCCCTTCGACCCAGAGCTGTTGTTTGGGTTCGACCCGACTCTCCGTGGGTCAAGCTGAATACTGATGGCTCTTTTGATCGCCATATCGGAGCTGCCGGAGGAGGAGGCTTGATCCGGGACCACAGCGGCGCCCTCATCACTGCCTTCCATGTGCCCCTTCAGGCCTCCTCGAGCTACGACGCAGAGATTCAGGCATTACAGATTGGCCTTCAGATTGCAGTCCACCTTTCTAGTCATATTTGGATCGAGCTGGACGTTGCGGCTGCCGTCATTATCCTGACTTCGGGCCACCAGGGCTCGTGGCATATTCAGCACCCGCTCATGCGCTTTAGAGATCTACTTCGGTCTGTCAATCACAGGATCATGCAGATTTTCTGTAAGGAGAACAGATCTGCTGACTACCTTGCCAGCCTTGGCGCCACCGTACCAGACCCACACACGTTTCAGACCGACACTGCTCCACTCCGCTTTCGCATGCTTGTACGGATGGACCAACTTGGATATCCATCATTCCGCTTTCAGTAGATTAGGTTTATTGTTTTCATTTGATTAGATTTAGATTTTATTTCCGGGCACCTGTTAGCCCGAAGACTGTCTTTGTATTGGTTTTCTTATTTGTTTTGCTTTTGCTTTTGCTTTTGCTTGTGAGACTCTGTAGACTGTAGACTGTTGATATTTTGGGCCCCCTTTTGGGGTCTTGATCTATGCACAAGTTGGGGATCCAGTCAAATCCCCCGCCTAAAAAAAAAGAAAAAAAAAACCTAGCAGCATCAGACAACTAACCTAGCAGCTACAAATAACTAACTTAGCAACAAAAGACAACTAATTTAGCAGCAAGAAAGAAATAACATGGCAACTTAAGACAACTAAGCTAGCAACAAAACTCAACTAACCTAGCAGCAAGAAATAAATAACCTAGCAACAACAGACAACTAACTAGCAACAAAACACAACTAACTTAGCAACAACAGACAACTAACCTAGCAACAAAAGACAACTAACCTAGCAGCAAGAAAGAAATAACCTACTAACCTAGCAGCATCAGATAACCTAGCAACATAGACGAGCAACAAAACACAAGATAGAAAAAATGCTCTCACTTCTCTCTACAATTCTCTCTCTAAAATTTAACCACTTCGCCTCCATCTTCAGCCTCTTCTCCGCCACGTCCGCCGCCGCATAGTCACCCCTTTAGTCACAACCTCCGGCGGCCGGCCTCCGGGCTGCCGGGCCTTTGCTTTTTGCGGCCTCCCACTATGGACCCAAACCCTCCATCACCCCGTTTTCCCCAGTCACAGCCCCTTCTTCTCTCACCGGAAATCTTGAACCTCCTCCACCGCCCAGATTTTCAGCAGTTCATCTCCATTTTTCTGGGCAAAAAACCCGACCAGGAGGAAGGGAAAATAGATACACGCCATAATCAATCCTTTGAGTCCCAAAACACAAAACAACATATAAATTCGAATGAACCTCAATACTTAGACCGTCCCTCAACTATGTTGACAGAAAATGAACATCGAGCTCTCGTCCGGCCCACAAAGATTCTCGCGACGGGGAAAACGCGCGGCTCCGTCGCTGGAATTTCAGTGTCTAGGCCGAGTGATAATCAACGACCAATTGCTTTTGGAACCTTGACTATGGGAAATTTCTCGTCATTTGCAGAAAATAGGGGTACACCTGCGGCAGGGCTTCCGTTGGTTTCACTCCCGTCAATCCCTACTGTCTGTGAAGTCGGCGTAGCAGGGACTCAAAACCCTCAGTTGCACCAAGATATGGGCCCAACACCATCCTCTCACGTGGCCAAGCAAGACTCCATCACAGATGAGCCCAACCCCGGGCCCAAATCCCTGCTTATGTCTGGGCCTAACTCAAAGGCCATTGACCAGCCCAAAATTCCGCAAGCTACCACCAATACACCTGGACCTCCCCAAGCTCAACAAATTTCGCAGCCCATCACGTTAAACAGCCTCGCAGGCCCCTCCACCCTCTCAACTCATCAACCCACCTCACCTTCTTTGGACTTCCCAATCTATGGGCCTGCTCAATGTCCCATTTCTCATCCCAACCCATTATTCAATCCGCTCTCACAGCCCACTAATAATTCAGCCCAGCATCCCTGTCTACACGCTGTAAATGATCCTTCAGCTTCGATTCACGCAAGCGCCGGAGACGGGACCCCCCTGACTGCCGGAAAATCCCTTCCAACAATCACCCACGCTAAACCTAACACGGCGGCAGCGACCCAACCGTCAACCACCTTTCAGGCCGGCGCCGGAGGCACCTCGACCACCGGAAATCCTCTCCCCGCCACCACTCATGCCGGTAATGGCCTGCAGGTGACCGGCATTCCCAGGCCTCGGCAAAATTTATCTCCTTCGGCCGGTGCCAACGCCGGTAATCAAGCCGGAAACAACCCCAATTCGGATCTCACGGCCGGAATCCTCGGGCCTCGGCCAAATTCTCACACACAGGCCGAACACATGGTTGGAG
This sequence comes from Striga asiatica, assembly GCA_008636005.1. Classification (NCBI taxonomy): domain Eukaryota; kingdom Viridiplantae; phylum Streptophyta; class Magnoliopsida; order Lamiales; family Orobanchaceae; genus Striga; species Striga asiatica. The sequence continues at coordinate 2,974,131 of BKCP01009403.1, read as the reverse complement.
TAGCCCTCCTTGCTGCCGGAAATTCAGATACGAACATCTTGTATGTACGAGAAGACGGTGTTGTGGTTGCGGGCCCTAACACGACGACCACGACACATATTTTAGGTCACTCTTCGAAGGGGATACCGTCATCGACCACCGACACGGCCAACCCCGCCACAACCGGTCCTCCTACGGCCTCAACCACTGTCCCGCTTTCCTTCTGAGATGCAATTTCAGGGAGGGGAGGTGGAGCCACGGGCGCCCAACGTCCGACGGCAAAGGATTTCGCCTTCGATGGGGGATACGAGCATGCCTGCGGGACCATTATTCGTTCGGAGGGAAACAAGGTGAAGGCCCGATACACTGAAGCCGAATCTGTTGCTCTTGCAGGTAAGCTAGCTAACACTCTGGTCTTTAAGTTTTCATATGCTATCCCCGCTCCCCGAGATATATCTGCTGGGTTAGGTAAATTGGGTTTCAAGGGTAGAGTCTCCTCTAAGTGGTATAATTTTAATCATCTTTTAGTGTCTTTCTACCTCCCTGAGGACTATAATGAGGTCTGGCTTAAGACCTCCATTCATGTGTGTGGATGCCCAGCTAGGGTGTTCAAATATTATGCTGGGTTTAACCCGAAGACGGAGGCGCCGGTTGTCCCCGTGTGGTGCCGCCTTCCCGGCCTCCCACCCCATCTTTACGATCGTGCTGCCATCACTACACTAGCTAAGTGTATTGGGCAGCCGATTCGTATCGACGCCCCGACGGCCCTTCAGACGAGGGCTAATGTGGCGCGATTCTGTGTCGAGATAGATCTGAGAGATGAACTCGTTCATGAGATTGAGATTGAACAGGGCTAGGAGTCTCTCGTTCAGCGGGTGATCTATGAGAAGATCCCCGCGTTCTGCACCTCGTGCAGCCACGTGGGTCATGTTGCGGCCGATTGCTACATCAGTGGCAATAAGCCACGGCCCACTCTCCCGCAGCGCCATCGTGCGAACCGGCAGGGAACCTCCACCAGCCGGAGGGACCCGAAGGGAAAGGGCAAAAGCCCTCTACGCACGCCCGAGACCCCGAAGGGGTCTACGGATAAGGGCAAGGCTGTGATTGTCGATACAGCCCAAACTGGGGAGGATGCTCATCCTAACCAGCCTAAGCAGTTGGCCTTAGTGGGTCCCAAGCCCAAGTCCACGGGCTTTCTCCCTAGACAGACCTTACAGACGGCCTTCAAGGCCAACCACTCCTATTTTGCTATTCTATCCCCTGAGACAGAGAAGGAGTCTGTTCCTTCCTCCAGCAGGCCACCTAAGATTACCGACCTTACTATTCTGGATGACGATGACCTCCTTGGAGACGACATGGACCAGCCGGACGGCACGACCAGGAGAGAGTCCATCCATCTATTCGATGATAGTGCATGCGATGCCGGTCCTTCGACCGTGCGCGCACCTAGCCCGGTCCGATCTTCGGATTCGAGGGCTACTGCCGCCACCGCTCCCCTGAAAGGGGATGAGTCGGCCCACCCCATCCCTGCTGAGATTGGGAGCTCGGTCGAGCTGATAGCCAGCTCTCAGCCCCCTCCTACCGGCAAGCACCCGAGCGCTCTGCCGGTTGGACCCTCTCTTTCGCCCATCCCCGAGCAGATATGCGGGCTCAACCGCGCGCAGCACGACGTCTCGTGCGAGAGCTTCGCCTCTAGTGCTTTTCTTCACCTTGACAGACGGGAGACAGCCCCGGAGATGGGACAACCCGCTAGTGCTGCTATAGGTCAGTCTGTCCAGCCAGACGACTCACAGGCTACGAGTACATACCGAGGCAGACAGGCCTCGAGGACCAGAGCCATGCAGCATACGAGACGGCGGACGATCTCCCCTGCTATTGGACCCTTCCGCCGCACGACACGACGGATGACTTCCCATTCTTTAGGTGGCCCGAATCAGCCTCGCCATAGGCGGACTACGTCCGGTGGCTCTCGCGACCGTTGATATGTCCATCACATCCATTACTTGGAATGGCCGTGGCCTGGCGAACAGGGCTACTCTTTCTCACCTTCATTCTCTCATTCGTGACCACAGAGTCGATTTTGTTGGCTTTATTGAGCCGATGATTCATACTCCTTCTTTTAACCACTACTCGCGTCGTCTGGGCTTCCACTCGGGCGTGGGTAATATTTCGCACAAGATCTTCTTCTTCCACTCGCGTGACTACACTTGTCGGGTCCTCCGCGACACCGATCAGGTGCTTCACGTAGAGATTTCCGCTGCCCATCTCCCGGAGCCCATCTTTCACACCTTGGTTTATGCCAAGTGTACTAGGGTCGGGCGATATGATCTTTGGGACACCCTGCGTGAGATTGCCGAGAGTATGGAGGGATTGCCATGGATGGTTAGTGGCGATTTCAACATCTTTCTGCACCCCGATGAGCGCGTGGGTGGCCGCACGGACAGATCCCGAGAGATGTGGGATTTTGCGCAGACTGTGGCGGACTGCGAGTTGCTTGATGCTGGATGCGAGGGTGAGCCCTTCACGTGGGTTAGGGACGACCTCAAGGAGAGGCTCGACCGCGCTTTGATTTCTGAAGCGTGGTCGAAGGTGTTTGCGGTCACGACCGTCACGCACCTCACTCGATTTGGGTCTGACCATTCACCCCTCCTCATTAGATGTCGTTCTTCGAGCACTCTTCGCCGCGCTTCCTTTAGGTTCCAAAACATGTGGGTTCGCCACCACTCCTTCCACGACACTGTCAGGGATTCCTGGCTTCAGCCGACTGGGCTCCTCGGGATGCGCAATCTCGAGGCGAAGCTCGGCAGACTGCGGCGTCGGTTGAGACAGTGGAATTGGGATGTTTTTAGAAACCTTCATCACCGCCTTACTGCAGCTCAGAGTGCGCATGCGTCGGCTGAGCGGGCCTATGACCTGGACCCCTCTCCGGAGAATAGGACCGCCATGCACCGCTGCCACGCCGAGTACCAGCTCCGACTCCTTATGGAGGAGGACTTCTGGAAGCAGAAGGCGGCCGTTCGCTGGGTGGCCGAGGGCGAACGGAACACTAGGTTCTTCCAGGGCTACCTTAAGAACAGAAGGTCCCTCGTGGCCCCGAACGCTTCTTTTTTCCCCACCATCCCTCCTTCGGTCGATCTCATTGGCCTCTGTGAGCTCCCGAGCAGGGAGGAGGTTAGGAATGCTGTATTCGGGATTGATCCCAACAGCGTTTCTGGCCCGGATGGTTTCTCCTCCCTCTTCTATCAGGTCTGCTGGGATATTGTCGAGACTGACGTCCAGGAGGCAATGTTGGATTTTTTCTCCGGCCACCGAATGCCGGATTCCTTCACGTCTACCTCTGTCGTCTTGATCCCCAAACGACCCAACCCGAGCTCTTGGTCCGATTACAGGCCCATCAGCCTGTGTAACGTGACCAACAAGCTCATTTCGAAAATTCTTAATGGTCGTCTTTCCCCTCTTCTCCCCTCTCTCATCTCTCTGAACCAGAGTGGATTCGTCAAGGATCGGGTCATTAATGATAATATCCTTTTGGCCCAGGAGATGATCCACGACATCTCCCGAGCGGACTGGAAGCGGGCTCCGAATATCGCGCTGAAGCTGGACATGGCTAAGGCGTATGATAGGGTTGAGTGGCCGTTTCTTAGGGAGGCGTTGGCTAGGATGGGATTCCCTGAGTGTTGGATCAGCTTTGTGGAGGCGTGTGTGGAGCATTGCACGTTCTCGGTCCTGATTAATGGCAGCCCCACCGATTTCTTTCCCTCATCTAGAGGCCTTAGACAGGGTGACCCTCTTTCCCCTTCTCTCTTCATCCTTGCGGCGGACTACCTCTCTCGCTGCCTTGACGGCTTCATCCGCGACTCTCCCCACATGACCTATAGCACCTGTGGCTATGGTCCTACCGTCTCTCACCTTTCTTACGCGGATGACATCATTATCTTCACCCGGGCGGATGATGATGGACTGGTCGAGCTCATGCACCTTTTGGAGCACTATGGCTTGGTCACCGGTCAGCTGGTCAGCGTGCAGAAGAGCACCTTCATCCTTTCATCCGCCACAATGGACAGGTGGGCTCAGCGGGTCCACGACATTACTGGCTTTGCGCGTGGCGACCTTCCCATTACCTACCTCGGGGTCCCTTTATATAAGGGCAACCTCACGAGAGCGCTCTTTGCGGGCGTCAGACAGAGGATGATCGACAGGATCTCTGGTTGGTCGCATTGATATCTTTCTTTCGGTGGTCGGCTAGCGCTGATCAAGAGCACTCTTAGCTCTCTTCCGATTCACTTGCTTATGGTCCTCGACCCCCCTAGGTCTACTCTTGACAAGCTTGACCAGATTATGGCTCGTTATTTCTGGGGTTATGAGGACGGGTCTGGGAGGGGGAGACGTACTCACTGGGTGAGTTGGGACTCTATCTGCCGCCCCCTCCCAGAGGGTGGCCTTGGCATCCGCCGCCTTAGGAACATTGTTACAGCTTTCTCATACAAGCTGTGGTGGCGCTTCAGGGAAGAAAAGTCGCTTTGGGCTCAGTACCTTCGCGGCAAGTACTGCCCTAGCGTGCCAACCACCCTTGTTGGGTCACGGCTGTTGATCATGATAGCAGACAGTGGCGGCGCCTCACTAGGGTCGGGAGGCGAGCCCAGGATCACATCTTTTGGGTTTTGGGTGGGGGCGATGTCAGTGTCTGGGATGAGTGGTGGGTAGGTGATAGGCCGTTGTCTACGGATAGGCAGGTGTCGCATTCCCCCTACCTGCTCGTGAGCGACCTCTGGACGGATGGGTCGTGGGATAGGGGGAAGCTTGATAGGGAGTTGGGGGCTGGTGCGGGTTTTAGCGAGCAGTTATTAGATCAGATCCAGCAGATCCCTATCTCGGGGGACGGTTCAGATAGCATGAGGTGGAGACTTACATCATCAGGTGTGTTTTCTACTACCTCGGCTTGGGAGCAGATAAGGCTGAGGGATCGGCCTAATCTCCTCTTCGGGGCTATCTGGAGTGACCTTTTTACGCCTACTATTTCGGTATTCCTTTGGCGCCTTCTCTTGCGCCGGATACCCGTCGATACTGTACTACACGCGAGGGGGATCTCCTTCCCCTCTCGGTGTGTGTGTTGTTCTGAGACCGGACGCCATGAGACTGAGACCTTTACCCACCTTTTTCTAGAGAGTGAGATTGTGAGGAGAGTGTGGGAGCATTTCGCCACTTGGACTCATATATCCCTACCCACCACATACAGTTTTTTTGAGCTTCTGAGTTTTTTCTCACAGAGCACACACCTTAGACACGTAGGCTTCCTTATTCCTTGTCTGATCCTTTGGTTCACCTGGACAGAAAGGAATAGTGCGAAGCATAGAGATATTACTTTTACGTTTTCTCACATTGTTTTGCAGGTTGAGAGACACATTTCACTCCTCATCTCATTGGGCAGGCTCACGGCTCGAGACTGGACAGGCTGCACGCCACCGCACCGCTACATGGTGGCCCCACCACCGCCTGTTCGGACTCCTCGGGCCAGAGCTGTTGTTTGGCTTCGACCTGACTCTCCGTGGATCAAGCTGAACACTGATGGCTCATTTGATCGCCACACTGGAGTTGCCGGAGGAGGAGGCCTGATTCGCGACCATAGCGGCGCCCTCATCACCGCTTTTCACGCGTCCATTCAGGCCTCCTCGAGCTACGACGCAGAGATTCAGGCACTACAGATTGGCCTACAGATTGCTGCCCACCTCTCTAGTCTTATATGGATCGAGCTGGATGCTGCGGCTGTCGCCACCCTCCTGACTTCGGGCCATCAGGGCTCGTGGCAGATTCAGCACCCACTTATGCGCATTAGAGATATACTTCGGTCAGTCCACCACAGGATTACGCACATTTTCCGTGAGGGGAACAGACCTGCTGACTACCTTGCCAGCCTTGGTGCCACCATACCCGATACACATACGTTCCAGACCGACACTGCTCCACTCCGCCTTCGCACGCTTGTTCGGATGGATCAGCTTGGATATCCATCTTTCCGCTTTCAGTAGATTAGGTTTTCCTTGTTGTCATTTCATTAGATTCTCATTTTCTTGTTCGGGCACCTGTTAGCCCATAGACAGACTTTGTATTTGTTTCGCTAGTGAGACCTTGTAGACTGTTGATATTTTTTACCCCCGTTTTGGGGTCTTGATCTATGCACAGGTTGGGGATCCAGCCCAATCCCCCGCCNNNNAAAAAAAAAAACCTAGCAGCATCAGATAACTAACCTAGCAGCAAGAAAGAACTAACCTAGCAACAAAACACAACTAACCTAGCAGCTACAGATAACTAACCTAGCAATAAAAAACAACTAACCTAGCAGCAAGAAAAAAATAACTTACCAATAACCTAGCAGCTACAAATAACTAACCTGGCAACAACAGACAGAGAACGAACCTAACCCAAATGCTCTCACCTCTCTCTAGATTTCTCTCTCTAAGATTTCCCTCACCCCTTTCGGCCTCAACCACCACCTCTCGTCCCCCTCAGCCACTAGCCCTACTTAGTCGTCCCCACCGGCTGCTGCCGCCGGCGGCCTCTCTGGCCTCCGAGCCTTTTTTCTTTTCATTTTTTCCCCCTTTTCTAGCTCTGCCAAGGTGCGGTCCCGTTAATTTTTTTTGGTTCAATTCCATGGCTCTTCCAAATCAGATTTCGTCATCTTCGGCAGCCCCACCCCCTCTACTACCTCCGACCACCCCCTCCACTACCCCGCTGGAGCTAGACTCGGTTTTCTTCAAACCGGATTTTCAGTCGGCCCTCCTGCAATTATTTAATGCCAACTTTCTTTCCTTTGATGCACCGCAGTCGACCTTGCCCTCGAAAGTCGTCGGAGTCAGCCCCGACCAGCCAGATTTACCGGTAAATGTTTGCAACACTGCCCCTCGCATCGCTCATAGCAATCGATCGACGTCCTAACAGGGTGCGGAGGTTACAGGCCAGCTCCGGACGGTTCATTATGGTTCTTTCCCATCGGAGGATGTGTCGGTGCCGACGGGCAACCTCCTCCCTGCTCAGCCTCGTTTGACTAATGGCGGCACCTCGGTTAAGAACAACCCTCAGCTCCCAGTTCTCATAACTTCATCTCTACGGGCCAACTATCTTTACGCAAATTTGCTACAGGATAGGGTGGGTCGCATCTCACCAGGCCCAAATCAGCCCCCACCCTATCCTCTCATTTATTTGGGCCGCCATATCCCTCATAACCCCTCCCAGCCCACATCACATACACCAACCCAGCCCTCTCCTTCTCTTTTAACCCAAAACAAAAAAATCACCTCCTCAGCTCCACTCCCGACCACCACCGCAGCATGCCAGCCTGCAACTGCCCTACCTCCGGCCGGCGACCTCATCTCCGGTGGCCTCACCGCCGGCGCCGGACCCAACCACCGTCATGTCGTCAGTTTTTCGCTGCCCGAACTTCTTTTTTCTGGTCGTTCCGCTCTGTCGATCAATCCAGGCGCCCCCATGGAAGGGAAGTCCATTTTTGAGAAGTCCTTAGTCTCACCTCCTTCGCCCTCTTCGACTCACGTCTCACCTCCTTCGTCCCCTGGCCTACAATTAGCGAACTGTGTAGAGGTAGAAACCTGGACTGAGGATCAAATTGAGGCGAGAGGAAGCTGATGATTCTGCTCCAACAGGAAATCAGCTGGCTTGCTCACCTCGGACAATCAGCTAGGATCGGCTAATGGATATCTCACCCATTTGCTTGATAGGACACAGTCCGACAACTCCGTCGGGGCCCATCTTACCAACGGCCGTCTCTTTAGGCCTGATCTCCTATGCTAATAAGCCCGGACAGCCGGCCGACAACCTTCCCGGGGCTGGTCCGGAGTTGGCTTCTACAATCGGAATTCTCGGTCCCCGGTCTAACTCTCCTTCCCCGACTAATCACCTCGACGGAGCATCCACTATTGCCGCGGCAAACTCTGACCCGGATATTTTGTACGTTCGTGAAGATGGTGTGGTTGTTATGGCTCCAAACACGGCATCTTTCAGGACATTCCACGAACGGCACACCGCGGGCAACTCCACCGTCTCGCTCTCTTTCCGGGAGGCTATTACGGGAAAGAGAGATGGCGACACGGGCGCCCCGCGTCCGACGCCAAAGGATTTCACCTTTTACGGGGGATATGAGCATACTTGCGGGACCATTATCCGCTCAGAGGAAAACAAGGTGAAGGCCCGATTAACTCAAGCCGAAGCTGACGCCCTTGCCGGTAAGTTAGCTAACACCCTGGTTTTTAAGTTTACTTATGCTATCCCTGCCCCCCGAGATATATCTGCTGGATTTGGTAAACTGGGTTTTAAGGGTAGAGTGTCATCTAAGTGCTATAACTTTAACCACCTCTTAGTCTCTTTTCACCTCCCCGAGAAATACAACGAGGTCTGGCTTAAGACTTCGATTCAGTTGTGTGGATGCCCAGCTAGGGTGTTCAAGTATACTTCCGGGTTTAACCCGAAGACGGAGACGCCTGTTGTCCCCGTGTGGTGCTGTCTTCCCGGCCTCCCACCCCACCTTTACGACCGCGATTCCATCACTACATTGGCTAAGTGTATCGGCCAACCGATTCGTTGATGCCCCGACGGCCCTTCAGTCAAGGGCTAATGTGGCGCGGTTTTGTGTAGAGATCGACCTCAGGGTCGACCCCGTCCATGAGATTAAGATTGAGCAGGGCTCGGAGACCTGTTCGGCCCCTCGGCCCAGAGCTGTTGTTTGGCTTCGACCCGACTCTCCGTGGGTCAAGCTGTATACTGATGGCTCTTTTGATCACCATAGCAGAGCTGCCGGAGGAGGAGGCTTGATCTGGGACCACAGCGGCGCCCTCATCACCGCCTTCCACGCACCCCTTCAGGCCTCCTCGAGCTATAACGCAGAGATTCAGGCATTACAGATTGGCCATCAGATTGCTGTCCATTTTTACAGGCATATTTGGATCGAGCTGGACGCTGCGGCTGTCGCCGCCCTCCTGACCTCGGGCTAACAGGGATCGTGGCAGATTCAGCACCCGCTTATGCGCATTAGAGCTCTACTTCAGTCTGTCTATTACAGGATCACGCACATTTTTCGTGAAGGGAACAGACCTACTGACTACATTTCCAGTCTTGACGCCACCATACCAGACACACATACGTTTCAGACCGACACTGCTCCACTCCACCTTCGCACACTTGTACAGATGGACCAGCTTGGATATCCATCCTTCCGCTTTCAATAGATTAGGTTTATTGCTTTCATTAGTTTAGACTTTTTATTCCGGGCACCTGTTAGCTTTGTATTGTTGTTTCTCTTATGGTTTTTGTTTTGCTTGTGAGACTCTGTAGACTGTAGTATGTTGATCCAGCCCAATCCCCCGCCCTTCTGGGGCGTTGTTTGAAAAAAAAAAAAAAAAAAAAAACTAGCAACAACAGACAACTAACTTAGCAACAAAACGCAACTAACCTAACAACTACAGAGAAGTAACCTAGCAACTACAGAGAACTAACCTAGCAACTAGAGATAACTAACCTAGCAACTACAGAAAACTAACCTAGCAACTAGAGAGAACTAACCTAGTTGGAAGGTTAGTTGTCAACGGTCAACGCTGAAGTCAACGCCAGAAGTCAATGGTCAACGCCGGAAGTCAACGGTCAATGTCGGAAGTCAACGGATTTCGCCGGAAGTCAACGGTCAATGCTGGAGTAAACAGTCAACGCCAGAGTCAATAGGTCAAAATAATATTTAAATAATTAAAATAATAAAAAGAAAAGAGTAAATCTTGGCCACACATGATATGTACCACATCTTGTGGCTAAAAATGAGTCTTACGTCCTCACTTTAAATAAGTGGATGCATTGACCAATCCATATATATATATATAGGGGATGGATCCAATGAGTCCCCCTCTTAAAATGTGGACGTGAGACTCAATCTTAGCCACTCATTTTGTCTAGATCAAGAATTTATGTTAATCAATTAAAATATACATTAATTAAATAATAAAAATAATTAGTAGTTGACTCCGGTGTTGACCGTTGACTCTGGCGTTGACTTTTAACTTCTGACGTTGACTTCCGGCGAGAATCGTTGACTTCTAGTGTTGACCATTGACTTCCGGCGTTGACCCGTTGACCTTTGTATGCATCATGTCTGAAAGAATAATTAAACACAACTAACCTAGCAACAACAGACAACTAACCTAGCAACTAGAAATAACTAACCTAGCAACATCAGACAACTAACCTTGCAACTACATTGAACTGACCTAGCAACTACATTTAACTAACCTAGCAACAACAGAAAACAGACCTAACAACAACAGACAACTAACCTAGCAACTACTTAGAACTTACCTAGCAACTACTTAGAACTAACTTAGCAACTACTTAGAACTAACCTAGCAACTACTTAGAACTAACTTAGCAACAAGATAGAGAAACAAAAGACAAAAAAGAAAAAAACCCATGCTCTTTCTCTCTCTAGAAAAATTCTCCCCCTTCTCTCTAGAAAACCTTCACCCATATTCAACCTTTTTTTTCGCTTCGCTTTTACTTTCGGTCCAGTTCTCCAGATTCCGGCAAGCCGGTGCCGTCTTCGGCCGGCCCCCGGCCAGTTCACATATTTACCATTTTAATTTTAGTCTTTTTACCCTTGGTTTAATCTCTTCAGTCATCTAATCTCAGTCCCCATCCAACCATGTCCAACCCGCTCACCTTTCCGGCCAACCGACAACTCCCAACTGCCATTAAACCCTCGGAGTTGGAGAGTTTCATGTCACAACCGGAATTTCGAGAGGCCCTCTCAATCTTCCTAGCAAAAAAACAAAATAAAAAAAAATAGAAGAAGGAGTAAGACATAATACAGAAGAAGGTGAAATTATTGAATCCAGTCACCATCCGAAGCTCGAGTTTCAGCAAACTGAGCAAGGAAAAATCGAAAAAAATAATAATAAGAAGAAGCCACAATCCATCGGCCGACCCTCAGTGACGCTCTTGGCGGAAAAAGATCAAGCCATCTTACCGGCCATCATGTCAAAAGGGCCACCATCCTCTCAAATCGGCACAGCAGAGTGCCAGTCGGAGAAACCCATTCCACCGAGACCTTCGCCGGAGAAGAGGACCCCCGCCCGCTGCCACGTTGACTGGTCAGCAGTCCCTCCACAATCCTCCTCCTTTAAACGAGGGACAACTGGTAGGGTTTGGAACAGTGAGGGGTAACGTAGCAAACCCTCAGCTTAGCAGAAATTATTTGGGCCGCTTTGGCTCTTTGGGCCAGTTCACCAACCCATTACCTGAGCCTATTTCGTCTGCATTCTCTGCCCCACTTCTAGGGCCCAACCATACAAGCCAGGTAATCCTCTCTCGACCCAATCACAATATTGCTGCCACGGATTTGAATCCAACGGCCCAGCACTTGTGCGCAACCTACGACCCAAAAATCCCTTCTCTTTCCCAACGCGTGATCCAGATTAGCCCTCATTTGGGCCTTCCTCTTTTTGGGCCCGCCCAACCTATCACCATCTCTCAGCCCACATCCCAAACCGGCCCACCCAGCCCAACGCCCTTCAGCCCATGCTTTCCAACTCCCAGGACAACCCCAATACCTCACAGCACCCTCCCGCTAACCCACAACCACCCTTACAGGCCGGTGTCAATTCGACAGACGCCACCCATCTCCTCGCCGGCACCGGCGCCGACGACGGCTCAGCCATCGGAAATGACGGCAACTCTCCTCAGGCCAATCCTCCCTCTGCCACACCGCCTGCACAACCTGTCACACACCCGCAGACAGTCGCCAAGCATCCTTCCGCCGGCGCCAGCGCCGGAGCCGGCGACATCACCGGAAATTCCATATCCGCCGGCAATACTTCTGGGAACATCCGTGAGCCATTTGTCGGAATTCTCGGTCCCCGCCCAAGCACACCTCCTCCGTCCAACCAACTCGCCGGAGCCGCCACCCTTGCAACCGAAAATTCTGAACCGGACGTCATGTATATGCGAGAAGACGCTGTTGTGGTTGCGGGCCCAAGCAAGACGTCCACGGCACACTTTCTCGGTCAACCTCCAAACGGACCCCCTCCGAAGGGCACCTCCACGGCCACACCTACTGCACCCGAGCCTCAACCGGGCACCTCTACTGGGCCGCTTTCATTCCGCGAGGCCATTACGGGTAGAAGAGACGGCGGACCGAGCCCCCCGCGGCCGACACCCAAGGATTTCCTCTTTGACGGGGACTATGACCACGCTTGCGGGACCATCATCCGCTCGGAGGGGAACAGAATGAACGTCCGATTCTCACAGGCCGAAGCTGACACCCTCGCAGGTAAGTTAGCGAACACACTGGTCTTTAAGTTCACCTATGCTATCCCTCCTCCCCGAGACCTAGCTGCTGGATTAGAAAAATTGGGTTTTAAGGGTAGGTTCTCGTTTAAGTGGTATAACTTCAATCATCTTCTAGTCTCTTTTAATCTCCCCGAAGATTATAATGAGGCATGGCTTAGGACTTCTATTTCTGTGTGTGGATGCCCAGCTAGGGTATTCAAGTACACTTCCGGGTTTAACCCGAAGACGGAGACGCCGGTCGTCCCCGTGTGGTGCCGCCTCACCAGCCTTCCACCACATCTGTATGATTGGGATTCCATCACCACACTTGCTAAGTGTGTCGGAAAATCAGTCCGCATTGATGCCCCGACTGCTCTCCAGTCCAGAGCTAATATGGTGCGGTTCTGTGTCGAGATTGATCTTAGAGTGGAGCCTATCCACGAGATTGAGATTGAGCAGGGTTCGGAGACCTTTGCTCAGCGGGTGATCTACGAGAAGATCCCCGCTTTCTGTTCCGCGTGCAGTCATGTTGGCCATATAGCAGCCGACTGCTATATCAGTGGCAATAAGCCACGACCCGCTCCGCCTCATTGCCGTCGTACGGCCCAACCGGGACCCTCCAACAGCCGGAGGGAACCGAAGGAAAAGGGCAAAGGCCCTCTCCAGACACCCGGGCCACCAAAGGGGGCCACGGATAAGGGCAAGGCGAAGATGGACGCCACTGCCCAAACTGGGAAGGATGCTCATCCTGACCAGTCAGACCAATTGATCATAGTTGGGCCCAAGGCCAAGGCTACGGGTTTTATTCCCAGAGAGAAACTTCAGTCGGCCTTCAAGGCCAAACACTCGTTCTTTGCACCCCTCTCCCCTGAGTCAAAGGATGAGGCTGAGACTTCCTCTAGGGACCCACACGGTCTCTCGGATCTTGGCCTTTTAGAGGACGACGACCTCCTAATAGGTGATCTAGAGCAGCCGACCACTTTGCCCACTGGCCCGGCCATCTATTTATCCCATGACAGCATTCGTGATGCTGCTCTTCCGTCTGTCCTCTCACATAGCCAGAATTGTTCTCTGGAGATGAGGACAGCTCTTACCACCGCTTCCTCGAAAGGGGATTTGCTGGCTCACCTCCCCTCTGCGGAGACTGAGGTTTCGACTGAGCCTATAGCTCTCCAGCCACACTCTGACGGCGAGCACCCGAGTGCTCTGCCGGATGGAGGCTCTTCCCCTCTCCTTTCTGAGCAGGCATGCGGCCTTAACCGCGCTCAGCACGACGTCTCGTGCGAGAGTTTTGCCTCCAGTGCTTTCGTGCACCATGACAGACAGGAGGCATGCCCAGACATAGGGCAGGCACCCAGTGTTAGTCTTGGTCAGACTGCTCAGCGTGACGATTCGCAGGCCACGAGCGCTTTCCGAGGGCGTTCCACCTCGAATACCATACCCACACCGCGCATGACGAGGCAGACTGTCTCTCCGGTTCTTCGTCGATCCTCTCATCACCTACCCCCCCCCCCNCTCGCCACCCCCCCCCCCCTTCAGGTGGTCTGACTCAGCCTCGCCACAGGCGGACCCCGTCCGGTGGCTCTTCTGATTGCTGATATGTCTATCACGTCCATTACTTGGAATGGACGGGGACTGGCTAATAGGGCCACTCTCGCTCACCTACGCTCTCTCATTCGTGATCATAGATTAGATTTTGTCGGCTTTATTGAGTCGATGATTCGCACCCCTGACTTTGACTATCTCTCACGTCGTCTTGGATTTCATTCGGGCGTGAGTAACATTTCTCATAAGATCTTCTTTTTCCACTCGCGTGACTACACTTGTCGGGTCCTCCGGGACACCGATCAGGTGCTTCATGTCGAGCTTTCTGCTGCCCAGCTCCCTGAGCCCATATTTCACACTTTGGTTTACGCCAAGTGTAATAGAGTCGGGAGATACGATCTGTGGGACACCCTGCGTGAGATTGCTGAGAGTATGAAGGGATTGCCATGGATGGTTAGTGGCGATTTCAACATCTTTCTGCACCCCGATGAGCGTGTGGGTGGCCGCACGGACCGGTCCCGAGAGATGTGGGATTTTGCTCAGGCGATGGCGGACTGCGAGTTAATTGACGCTGGATGTGATGGTGAGCCCTTCACGTGGGTGAGGAACGGACTCAAAGAGAGGTTAGACCGCGCCTTAGTTTCTGAGGCGTGGGCGAAGGTGTTTGCGGTTACGACCGTCACACACCTTACTCGATTCGGGTCTGACCATTCACCCCTTCTCATCCGGTGCCGATTTTCGAGCACCCCCCGTCGCTCTTCTTTTAGGTTCTAGAACATGTGGGTTCGCCACCACTCCTTCCACGACACTGTCAGGGATTCTTGGCTTCAGCCGACTGGGCTCTTTGGGATGCGCAATCTCGAGGCGAAGCTCGGCAGACTGCGACGTCGGTTGAGACAGTGGAACTGGGATGTTTTTCGAAACCTTCATCAGCGCCTTGCTGCGGCTCAGAGTGTGCACGCGACGGCTGAGCGGGCCTATGACCTGGATCCCACTCCGGAGAATAGGACTGCCATGCACCGCTGCCACGCCGAGTACCAGCTCCGACTCCTTATGGAGTAGGACTTCTGGAATCAGAAGGCGGCCGTTCGCTGGGTGGCCGAGGGCGAGCGGAACACTAGGTTCTTCCAGGGCTACGTTAGGCAGAAGCGTGCTAAGTCGTACATCCATAGTATCGAGGCTGATGGGTCATCCTTGACCCAGGAGGCTCAGATTCGGGGGTCGGCTGTTGCTCACTTCCAGACCCTCTTCACCTCTGACAGAGGGTCCCTCGTGGCCCCGACCGCTTCTTACTTCCCCACCATCCCCTCTTCGGTCGATCTCATCAGCCTCTGTGAGCTCCCGAGTAGGGAAGAGGTTAGGGATGCTGTATTCGGGATTGATCCCAACAGCGTTTCTGGCCCGGATGGTTTCTCATCCCTCTTCTATCAGGTCTGCTGGGATCTCGTCGAGACTGACGTCGAGGAGGCGATGTTGGATTTTTCTCCGGCCACCGGATGCCGGATTCCTTCACGTCTACCTCTGTCGTCTTGATCCCCAAAAGACCCAACCCGAGCTCTTGGTCCGATTATAGGCCCATCAGCCTGTGTAACGTGACCAACAAGCTCATTTCGAAGATTCTTAATGGCCGTCTTTCCCCTCTTCTCCCCTCCTTCATCTCTCCGAACCAGAGTGGGTTCGTCAAGGATAGGGTCATTAGTGATAACATCCTTCTGGCCTAGGAGATGATCCACGACATCTCCCGAGCGGACTGAAAGCGGGCTCCGAATATCGCGCTGAAGTTAGACATAGCTAAGGCGTATGATAGGGTTGAGTGGCCGTTTCTTAGGGAGGCACTGGCTAGGATGGGATTTCCTGAGCGTTGGATCAGCTTTGTGGAGGCGTGTGTGGAGCATTGCACGTTCTCGATCCTGGTTAATGCAGCCCCACCGATTTTTTTCCCTCCTCTAGAGGCCTTAGACAGGGCGACCCTCTTTCCCCTTCCCTCTTCGTTCTTGCGGCGGACTACCTCTCTCGCTGCCTTGACGACTTCATCCCCGACTCTCCTCATATGACCTATAGCACCCGTGGCTATGGTCCTCCCATCTCTCACCTCTCTTATGCAGATGACATCATCATCTTCACCCGGGCGGATGATGATGGACTGGTCGAGCTTATGCGCCTTCTGGAGCACTATGGCTTGGTCATCGGTCAGCTGGTCAGTGTGCAGAAGAGCACCTTCATCCTCTCATCTGCCACCGTGGACAGGTGGGCTCAGCGGATCCACAACATTACTGGCTTTGCGCGTGGCGACCTTCCCATTACCTACCTCGGGGTCCCTTTATATAAGGGCAACCTCACGAGAGCGCTCTTTGCGGGCGTCAAGCAGAGGATGAGCGACAGGATCTCTGGTTGGTCGCATAGACACCTTTCTTTCGGTGGTCAGCTAGCGTTGATCAAGAGCACTCTTAGCTCTCTTCCGATTCATTTGCTTATGGTCCTCGACCCCCCTAGGTCTACGCTTGACGAGCTTGATCAGATCATGGCTCGTTATTTCTGGGGTTACGAGGACGGTTCTGGGAGGGGGAGACGTACTCACTGGGTGAGTTGGGACTCTATCTGCCGCCCCCTCTCCGAGGGTGGCCTTGGCATCCGCCGCCTCAGGGATATTGTTACTGCCTTCTCATACAAGTTGTGGTGGCGCTTCAGAGAAGGAAAGTAGCTTTGGGCCCAGTACCTTCGCGGCAAGTACTGCTCTAGACGCGCCAACCACCCTTGTTGGGTGACGGCGGTTGTGCATGATAGCAGACAGTGGCGGCGCCTCACTATGGTCGGTAGGCGCGCCCAGGATCACATTTTTTGGGTTTTGGGGGATGGCAAGGTTAGTTTCTGGGATGAGTGGTGGTGATAGGCCGTTGTCTAGAGATAGGCAGGTGTCACATTCCCCCTACCTGCTTGTGCGCGACCTTTGGACGGACGGGTCGTGGGATAGGGGAAAGCTTGATAGAGAGTTGGGCTCCGGGGCGGGTTTTAGCTAGCAATTATTAAATAGGATCCAGCAGATACCCATCTCGGGGGACGATTCGGATAGCATGAGGTGAAGACTTACATCTTCAGGTGTGTTTTCTACTACCTCGGCTTGGGAGCAGATCAGGCTGAGGGATCGGCCTAATCTCCTCTTCGGGGCTATCTGGAGTGACCTTTTCACGCCTACTATTTCGGTGTTCCTTTGGACCTCCTTTTGCGCCGGATACCCGTGAATACTGTGCTACACGCGAGAGGGATCCCCTTCCCCTCTCGGTGTGTGTGTGTTGTTCTGAGACTGGACGCCATGAGACCGAGACCTTTACCCACCTTTTTCTAGAGAGTGAGATTGTGAGGAGAGTGTGGGAGCATTTTGCCACTTGGACTCATATATCCCTACCCACCACATACAGTTTTTTTGAGCTACTGAGTTTTTTCTCACAGAGCACACACATTAGACACGTGGGCTTCCTCATTCCTTGTCTGATCCTTTGGTTCACCTGGACAGAAAGGAATAGTGCGAAGCATAGGGATATTACTTTTATGTTTTCTCACATTGTTTTGCAGGTAGAGAGACACATTTCACTCCTCATCGCATTGGGCAGGCTCACGGCCCGAGGCTGGACAGGTTGCACGCCACCGCGTCGCTACATGGTGGCCCCACCACCGCCTGTTCGGCCTCTTCGGGCCAGAGCTGTTGTTTGGCTTCAACCTGACTCTCTGTGGGTCAAGCTGAACACTGATGGCTCCTTTGATCGCCACACTGGAGTTGCCGGAGGAGGAGGCTTGATTCGGGACCACAGCGGCGCCCTCATCACCGCCTTCCACGCGTCCATTCAGGCCTCCTCAAGCTACGACGCAGAGATTCATGCACTACAAATTGGCCTTCAGATTGCTGTCCACCTCTCTAGTCATATATGGATCGAGTTGGATGCTGCGGCTGTCGCCACCCTCCTGACTTCGGGCCATCAGGGCTCGTGGCAGATTCAGCACCCGCTTATGCGCATCAGAGATCTACTTCGGTCAGTCCATCACAGGATTACGCACATTTTCCGTGAGGGGAACAGACCTGCTGACTACCTGGCCAGCCTTGGCGCCACCATACCAGACACACATACATTTCAGACCGACACTGCTCCACTCCGCCTTCGCACTCTTGTACGGATGGACCAGCTTGGATACCCAGCGTTCCGCTTTCATTAGTTTAGATTTTCTGGTTTCATTAGTATAGTCATTTATTTCGGGCATCTGTTAGCCCGAAGATCGACTTTGTTTTGTTTTGTAGTTTTTGCTTCTTTTTTGTTTTTCGGCTTTTCTTTTTTGTTTTCTCTTTTGTTTTTGATCTTGATTAGTGAGACTCTGTAGACTTTTGTATCTTGTTCTTTGATATTTTGGGCTCCCGATTTTGGGGCCCTGATCTATGCACAGGTTGGGGATCCAGCCCCTTCTGGGGCGTTGTTTGTTTTAAGAGAAAAAAAAAAACTTAGCAACAAGATAGAACTAACCTAGCAACAACAGACAACTAACCTAGCAACTAGACATAATTAACCTAGCAACAAGAGAAAACTAACCTAACAACAACAGCCAACTAACTTAACAACTAGACATAACTAACCTAGCAACATCAGACAACTAACCTAGCAACTCAATACAACTAACCTAGCAACTAGACATAACTAACCTAGCAACTAGACATAACTAACCTTGCAACAAGACAAAAAAAAAACAATCAAAAAAATGCTCTCACCTCTCTCTAACTTTCTCTCTCTAACCTTATCCTTTTCCACCCTCAACCACCACCCATCTTCACCCTCAACCTCTTCCCCCGCCTAGTCGCTGCCACTGGCCACCGCCACCGGGGGCCTCCCTGGACTCCCCGGCCGTCGGGCCTCTCTCATTTCATTCCTTTTTACCCCTCGGTCCTTGGTATTAATTTTGTTTCGCCACTCCCAGCCATGGCTCCATCCCACAGCCCCTTGCCGTTAATCCCATCACCTCGCGCCAAAGCTCCGGCCAGCCTCTCGCCAGAGCTTCTCAATCTATTTTCGACCCCAGAATTCCATCAACTCGTCATGGATTTTTTGGGCAAAAACCCTCACTTGGAAGAATGGGAAATCCCATCCTATGTGACCGGCATTCCGAGAGCTCCCGTCGCCTGAACTTCAGATTTTAATTTTGGATCCTTGCCGTCGGAAATACGCTCGCCGGTTAACTCAAATCAGAGTCGTGAAGACGGCGCGACAGGGGAACTTAACCCTCAGCTGCATAATGTCGTTGCCCCAATCCCCTCCATTCATGTGGCCGTATCTTCCTCAGATCTGGGCCCATGCCCAGGCCCAAATCAACAAATAATTTCGACCATCTTTGGCCTAGTTTCTCCAGCCCTTTGGCCTGCGACTCATCTCAGGCGGATTTCTCTCGGCCCATCTCCCAGTCGACCTGCATCCCAAACAACACTTAGCCCACCCGCCTTAGCCCCCATTTGGGCCTACCATATGAACCTGCTCCTCAAACTCAGGCCCACAACATTTTTCAGCCCACTTACCTCACTTACCACCCAGCCCACAATCAACCCACATCACCCAATCAATCCAAACTAAATGACGCATCCATTCGACCTTCCCCTGCCATCCGTCACCAACAAGCTGCCACCATCAACCAACTGGTAGTCGTCGACCATCCCCCCAACGCCGGCGCCGTTGCCGCAACGGCCACCGGAAGAGCTCAATCAGCCGGCACTTTATCCGGGGAGGTCCCGAAATTGATTTCAACGGACGAAATTCTTGGACCTCGACCAAACTCGACCTCTCCGACCGAAACAAATCGCCGATATAGCAACATATAATGTCGGAGAATCTGAACTGACCGTTTGGTATGTTTGGGAAGATGGTGTGGTCGTTGCAAGTCCGAGCAAGACGTCCACAGCCCACTTTTTCGGCCTCACCCCGAACGGGGCATCAAAGATGGACGCCCCCATGGCCAAACCCGCCGCAGCCGGGCCTCTTCAGGCCTCACCCACAGGCCCGCTCTCTTTCCGAGAGGCTATTACGGGGAAGAAAAATGGCGACATGGGCTGCCCACGTACGACGCCCAAGGATTTCACCTTTGACGGGGGATACGAGCATGCTTGCGGAACCATTATCCGCTCGGAGGGAAACAAGGTGAAGGCTCGATTCACTAAAGCTGAATCTGACGGCCTTGCCAGTAAGTTAGCTAACACCCTGGTTTTTAAGTTTACTTATGCTATCCCTGCCCCCCGAGATATATCTGCTGGATTAGGTAAACTGGGTTGTAAGGGTAGAGTGTCGTCTAAGTGGTATAATTTCAACCACCTCCTGGTCTCTTTTCATCTCCCTGAGGACTATAACGAAGTTTGGCTTAAGACCTCGATTCACATGTGTGGATGCGCAACTAGGGTGTTCAAGTATACTTCCGGGTTCAACCCAAAGACGGAGGCGCCTGTTGTATCCGTCTGGTGCTGTCTTCACGGCCTCCCACCCCACCTTTACGACCGTGCTTCCATTACTACACTTGCTAAGTGCATAGGACAGCCGATTCGCATTGACGCCCCGACGGCCCTACAGCCGAGGGCCTTTCACGAGATTGATATTGAGCAGGGCTCGGAGACTTTTGTTCAGTGGGTGATCTATGAGAAAATCCCCGCGTTCTGCACTTTGTGCAGTCATCTGGACATATTGTGGCTGATTGCTACACTAGTGGCAATAAGCCACGGCCCACACTTCCGCAGCGCCACCGTGCGACTCAGCCGGGGCCCTCCACCTCCTGGAGGGATCCGAAGGGAATGGGAAAAAGCCCTCTCCGTGCGCCCGAGACCCCGAAGGGGGCTAAGGATAAGGGCAAGGCTGTGATCGACGCCACTAGCTAAGCTAGGAAGGATGCTCATCCTAACCAGCCTAAGCAGTTGGCTATAGTAGGGACCAAGCCCAAGTCCACGGGCTTTCTTCCAAACAGACCCTCCAGTCGGCCTTCAAGACAACCCACTCGTACTTTGCTATTCTCTCCCCAGAGGCAGAGGATGACGTTGTGCCTTCCACTAGTGGCCCACCTAGGATTACGGACCTTACGCTTCTTGACGACGACGACCTTATTGTAGACGATATAGACCAGCCGAACACCTCGTCCAGAGGTGAGACCATCCACTTATCTGATGACAGTACGCGGGACGCTGTCCATTTGACTGTGCATGCATCTAACCCGGACCGCTCTCTGGATTTGAGGGCCACTACAGTCACCGATCCCCCGGAAGGGGATGAGTCGGCCCATCTTCTCACTACTGAGATTGGGAGCTTGGCTGAGCATATAGCCAGGCCCCATCCACCCTCTGGCGGCGAGCACCTGAGTGCTCCGCTGGCTTGATCCTCTCTTTCCCCCATCCCCGAGCGCGCATGCGGTCATAACCGCGCCCAATATGACGTCTCGTGCGAGAGCTTCACCTCTAGTGCTTTCGTTCACTATGACAGACAAGAGACAACCCCAGAGATGGGGCAACCCGCTAGTGCAGATCTAGGTCAGACTGCCCATCCAGATAACACACTGGCCACGAGCACCTACCGAGGCCGGCAGTCCACGAGGACCAGAGCCACGCAACGCACGACACGACACGACACGCCACCTTTCTTCTTTAGGTGGCCCGACTCAGCCTCGCCACAGGCGGACTATGTCCGATGGCTCTTGCGATCGTTGATATGTCTATCACATCTATAACTTGGAATGGCCGTGGCCTGGCGAATAGGGCTACTCTCGCTCACCTTCATTCTTTCATTCGTGATCACAGACTTGATTTCGTTGGCTTTATTGAGCCAATGATTCGCACCCCTTCTTTTGACTACTACTCACGTCGTCTTGGCTTCCATGCGGGCATGGGTAACATTTCTCATAAGATCTGGTTCTTCCACTCGCGTGCTTCACGTCGAGCTTTCTGCTGCCCACCTCCCAGAGCCCATCTTTCACACCTTGGTTTATGCCAAGTGTACTAGGGTCAGGCGATATGATCTTTCGGACACCCTATGTAAGATTGCTGAAAGTATGGAGGGATTTCCATGGATGGTCAATGGCGATTTCAACACCTTTCTGCACTCCGATTAGCGTGTGGGTGGCGGACTGTGAGTTAATTGACGTTGGATGTGATGGTGAGACCTTCACATGGGTGAGGGACGGACTCATAGAGAGGCTAGACCGTGCCTTGATTTCTGAGGTGTGGGCAAAGGTGTTTGCGGTTACGACCGTCACACACCTTACTCGATTTGGATCTGACCATTCACCTCTTCTCATCCGGTGCCGATTTTTGAACACCCCCCGCCGCTCTTCTTTTAGGTTCCAGAACATGTGGGTTCGCCACCACTCTTTCCACGATACTGTCAGGGATTTCTGGCTTCAGCCGACTGGGCTCTTCGCGATGCGCAATCTCGAGGCGAAGCTCGGCAGACTGTAGCGTCAGTTGAGACAGTGGAACTGGGAAGTTTCTGGAAACCTTCATCAGCGCCTTTCTGCGGCTCAGAGTGCGCACGCCGCGGCTTAGCGAGCCTATGACCTGGACCCCACTCCGGAGAATAGGACTGTGATACACCGCTGCCACGCCGCGTACCAGCTCCGACTCCTTATGGAGGAGGACTTCTGGAAGCAGAAGGCGGCTGTTCGCTGGGTGGCCGAGGGTGAGCGGAATACTAGATTCTTCTAGGGCTACGTTAGGCAGAAGCATGCTCAGTCGTATATCCATGGTATCGAGGATAATGAGTCGTCTCTAACCCAGGAGTCTTAGATTCGGGAGTCGGCTGTTGCTCACTTCCAGACCCTCTTCACCTCTGAGAGATGGTCCCTCGTTGCCCCAACCGCTTCTTTCTTCCCCACTATCCCTCCTCCGGTTGATCTTATTGGCCTCTGTGAGCTCCCGAGTAGGGAGGAGGTTAGGGATGCTGTCTTCGAGATTGATCCCAACAGCGTTTCTGGCCCGGATGGTTTCTTGTCTCTCTTCTACCAGGTCTGCTGGGATTTAGTCAAGACTGACGTCGAGGAGGCAATGTTGGATTTTTTCTCCTGTCACCAGATGCCGGATTCCTTCACGTCTACCTCTGTCGTCTTGATCCCCAAAAGACCCAATCCGAGCTTTTGGTCCGATTACAGACCCATCAGCCTGTGTAACGTGACCAATAAGCTCATTTCGAAGATTCTTAACGGTTGCCTTTTCCCTCTTCTCCCCTACCTCATCTCTTTGAACCAGAGTGGCTTCGTCAAGGATCGGGTCATAAGTGATAACATCCTTCTGGCCCAAGAGATGATCCACGGCATCTCCCGTGCGGACTGGAAGCGAGCTCCAAATATTGCGCTGAAGCTAGACATGGCTAATGCATATGATAGGGTGCAGTAGCCGTTTCTTAGGGAGGCACTGGCTAGGATGGGATTTCCTGAGCGCTGGATCTGTTTCGTGGAGGCGTGTGTGGAGCACTGCACGTTCTCAGTCCTGGTTAATGGCAGCCTCACCGACTTTTTTCCCTCCTCCAGAGGGCTTAGACAAGGTGACCCCCTTTCCCCTTCCCTTTTTGTTCTTGCGACGGACTACCTCTCTCGCTGCCTTGACGGCTTCATCCGCGACTCTCTTCATATGACCTATAGCACCCGTGGCTATGGTCCTCCCATCTCTCACCTCTCTTATGCGGATAACATCATCATCTTCACCCAGGCAGATGATGATGGACTGGTCGAGCTTATGCGCTTTCTGGAGCATCATGGCTCGGTCACCGGTCAGCCGGTCAGTGTGCAGAAGAGCACCTTCACCCTCTCCTCTTCCAACGCGGACAGGTGGGCTCAGCAGGTCCACGACATTACTGGCTTTGCGCGTGGCGACTTTCCCATTACCTACCTTGGTGTCCCTTTATATAAGGGCAACCTCACGACAATGCTCTTTCAGGCGTCAGGCAGAGGATGATCGATAGGATCTCTGGTTGGTCGCATAGACATCTTTCTTTCGGTGGTCGGCTTGCGCTGATGAAGAGCACTCTTATTTCCCTTCCGATTCATTTTCTTATGGTCCTCGACCCCCCTAGGTCTACTCTTGACGAGATTGACCAGATTATGGCTCGTTATTTCTATGGTTACGAGGACGGTTTTGGGAGGGGGAGACGTACCCACTAGGTGAGTTGGGACTCTATCTGCCGCCCCCTCTTCGAGGGTGGCCTTGGCATCCGCCACCTCAGGGACATTGTTACAGCTTTCTCCTACAAGCTGTGGTGGCGCTTTAGGGAGGGAAAGTCGCTTTGGGCTCAGTACCTTCGCGGCAAGTACAGTCCTAGACGTGCCACCCACCCTTGTTGGGTGACGGCAGTTGATCATGATAACAGATAGTGGCAGCGCCTCGCTAGGGTCGGTAGGCACGCCCAGGATCACATCATCTGGGTTTTGGGCGAGGGCGAGATTAGTTCTGGGATGAGTGGTGGGTAGGTGATAAGCCGTTGTCTAGGGATAGGCAGGTGTCGCATTCCTCCTACCTGCTTGTGAGCAACCTTTGGACGGACGAGTCGTGGCATAGGGGGAAGCTAGATTGGGAGTTGGGCTCTGGTGTGGGTTTTAGCGAGCATTTATTAGATCAGATCCAGCAGATCCCCATCTCGATGGACGGTTCGGATGGCATGAGGTGGAGACTTACATCATCGGGTGTGTTTTTCTACTACCTCGGCTTGGGAGCAGATCAGGCTGAAAGATCGGCCTAATCTTCTCTTCAGGGCCATCTGGAGCGACCTTTTCACCCCTACCATTTCGGTATTCCTTTGGTGCCTCCTCTTGCACCGGATACTCGTGGACACTGTGTTACATGCGAGGGGGATCTCGTTCCCCTCTCGGTGTGTGTGTTGTTCTGAGACTGGAAATCCATGAGACCGAGACCTTTACCCACCTTTTTCTAGAGTGTGAGATTGTGAGGAGAGTGTAGGAGCATTTTGCCACTTGGACCCATATATCCCTACCCACCACAGACAGTTTCTTTGAGCTCTTGAGTTTTTTCTCACAGAGCACACACCTTAGACACGTGGGCTTCCTCATTCCTTGTCTGATCCTTTGGTTCACCTGGACAGAGAGGAATAGTGTGAAGCATAGGGATATTACTTTTTTGTTTTCTCACATTGTTTTGCAAGTAGAGAGACACATTTCACTCCTCATAGCATTGGGCAGACTCACAGCCCGAGACTGGACAGGCTGCACGGCACCACACCGCTACATGGTGGCTCCCCCACCGCCGCCTAGAGCTGTTGTTTGGCTCCGACCCGACTCTCTGTGGGTCAAGCTGAACACTGATGGCTCTTTTGATCGCCATACTGGAGCTGCCGGAGGAGGAGGCTTGATCCAGGACCACAGCGGCGCCCTCATCACCGCCTTCCACGGGCCCCTTCAGGCCTCCTCGAGCTACGATGCAGAGATTCAGGCATTACAGATCGACCTTCAAATTGTTGTGTATCTCTCTAGCCATATTTGGATCGAGCTAGATGTTGCGGCTGTCGCCACCCTCCTGACTTCGGGCCACCAGGGCTCGTGGCAGATTCAGCACCCGCTTATGCGTATTAGAGCTCTACTCCAGTCTGTCCATCACAGGATCACGCACATTTTCTGTGAGGGGAACAGACCTGTGGACTACCTTGCCAGCCTTGGCGCCACCATACCAGACCCACATACGTTTCAGACCGACACTGCTCCACTCCGCATTCGCACGCTCGTACGGATGGACCAGCTTGGATATCCATCGTTCCGCTTTCAGTAGATTAGGTTTATTGCTTTCAGCAGATTAAAATTCTATTTCCGTGCACCTGTTAGCCCGAAGACAGAGTTTGTATTGTTATTTCTTTGTTGTTTTGCTTTTGAGACTCAGTAGACTACAGACAGTTGATTTGTTGGGCCCTTTTTTGGGGTCTTGATCTATGCACAGGTTAGGGATCCAGCCCAATCCCCCGCCCCTCGCGGGCGTTGTTTGTTTAAAAAAAAAA